>JACCID010000345.1:0-102538 GCA_018906775.1 Sycophila sp. Sp_5
TCGCACACCGCCATCGAAGTCAGAAAATGAAAAGGACCAAGATAGCGGGACCGATGACGACAGTCAGTCGTCACAGGGTCAATCGCTGAGGTTGGAATCTCTGTTACGAGATATCCAACAAACCGTTCGAGCAATCGAACGGAAATACGACAGCCTGTTGAACACAAGTGTCAACCAGGCGAGGGCATTGACGGCTCTCACGATGAGAGTCGATCAGCTGGCTCACGTAGTAGACCAGCAACGGCCACCGATGTCGAGCACAAGAATCGACGGCCGACAGATCGATACGCGAACGGAGCGGATAAATCCGTCGCAATCGACACCGCGCGTTGGATTCCAGGACACGTACACGATAGACGAGCCTGGAATCAACGAAACACTGAATGGTGCGAACACCATTCAGAACGCGCAACGGCGAATCCCGCCACGAGAAATCAGATCGTGGACTGATTTCACGAACGGAAGGACAAGAGAGCCCACTGGTCCTTCCACAAGCGAATTAAATCGCACAGGCAGAGGTCACGAGGACCCCAGCCGAATAGTTAGCCGATGGAACGTCTCGTTCTCGGCTAAACAAGGAGAAGACGTAGAGTCTTTCCTTAAGAGTTTCGAGGACAATGCCCGAGCGGCTAAACTTAACGAGAGCGACATGCTGGCGTCGCTCCCGTGCGTCCTCAAAGACGTGGCGAGCATGTGGTACAGGAACCACAGCCGCGATTGGCGAACATGGGCAGATTTCTGTCAAGCCACTCGGCGCAGATGGGGCTGCGCCCACGATAGGCAAGAGCGCCTAAGAGACGACATCAGGCGTCGTTATCAACAAAACAGGGGATCGAGCAGCCACTACATAACATGCATGGAGAGCATGTTAGGTGAGGTATCCCCGAGGATGACTAGGGTCCAGGAAATCGAGAAGATTTACATGAATTCTTCTCCCGGAAATTAAAAGAATTATCCGGATAGAGATCTGTAATACGCCAGACGATCTAGCGGATCAATGCGTAAAGGCAGAAAATATCCTGGACAGGGAAAAGGGCGATAGGACGCCAATTCCCCCATCCAAAGCGGTA
The DNA here is from genome assembly GCA_018906775.1 of Sycophila sp. Sp_5. Lineage (NCBI taxonomy): Eukaryota > Metazoa > Arthropoda > Insecta > Hymenoptera > Eurytomidae > Sycophila > Sycophila sp. Sp_5. Next base: position 1,071 of record JACCID010000345.1, read on the forward strand.
ATGCCAGAAACGGCATACAAACCGCAGAGGGAGAAGACAGGGACGTCTTCTCATGCAAAAGTAGCGGCAACGGCCGCTACACCGCCGGACACACAGGAGAAGCCCGATGCTCCGATAGCCGGGATAGGTCGGCAAGAGATGGCCGACCTATTAACGAAGCTTAGCGGAGAGCTAGTAAAAGCTTTCCGCGAAAGCAACAAACAAAGGCAGGGAGGGGGAAACAAGGGTGCTTCCTCCTCGGCGAACAAAAAACGGCCGTTCCGGAAGAGGCAACGCCAAGAATAAAAATGGCAGCTCGAAGGAAAACCAGAAAAATGGGCAAGCGAAAGAACCTATTCGCTGCTTCGGATGCAACAAAGAAGGCGTAATCCGAGCGAAATGCCCTAATTGCTCGCCGGAAAACGGGCAACAGGGGAAGTAGAGCACTCAACTACTTCCCCAAACGCCAACGAAGCTAGTCAGGAAGCTTCGGGAACGACCTCCCAGGACGTTAGCGGGACGGCACTACCGAATACTCCTGCGGAGGAAAACCTGGAAACCAGATGGTGGTTACAGGTGGAAGTGGAAGGTTTCCACTTCCGCGCGCTGTACGACACAGGCGCATCGGTCACAGTGATGGGACCGATCGGCCTGCAGTTGATAACTGCATGCGGCCGAACACTTATGCCAAGCGAGCACGCAGGTGCTAAGCTCGCTGACGGTAGCACGAGCCCAATCGTGGGCTGTGCTTACCTTCCCTTCACAATAGGTGGCATAAGCAGGGATATCAAAGTTTCGATTATCCCTGCACTAGATGCGGATTGTTACTTGGGCACGAATTTCATGCGGGAATTCGGCTCAGTACACAATCCGCGATCAAACCAGCTGACGTTGGTGGACGACAACGTCAGTGTGGAGCTCCAACTGGCATCAGTTAAAGAGATTAACATGACCCAGATCGGTGCAGTGGGCTTAGGCCATGTAACCGAGGAGCAACGAGCACAAGTCGAGGCACTTGTGCACGAAATGGTCGGCACGGAGCCGACCACACTTGGGTGCACCACGTGGGTGACCCATTCGATTGATGTGGGAGATGCTCGCCCCATCAAACAGCGATATTACCCATATTCACCGGTAATAGAGGCTGAAATGCACGCGCAGGTCCGTAAGTTACTGGACGCTGGCGTCATTGAACCATCCACGAGTCCGTGGTCAAGCCCGGTCGTGATGGTTAAGAAATCCGGTGGAGGATACCGGATGTGCATTGACTACCGACGAGTCAATACACTCAAGGTTTCGCCGGACGGCTACCCGGCGAAACGCATGGACGCGGCTTTCCGCAAGGCCAAAGCGGCAAAGTTTTGCACGACGTTAGACGTCAGCAACGCGTACCATCAAGTACCTCTGGACGAGGCGTCCAGAGAGATAACGGCTTTCTCTGTACCTGGAATGGGCCACTTCCAGTACAAGAGAATGCCATTTGGCTTGGAAGATGCAGGGGCATCTTTCCAGCGCCTAATCGACATGGTCGTCACTCCAGATTGCGAAGACTTTGCATTCGCATACCTGGATGACGTCGTCATAATGTCGAAAACGTTCGAGGAGCATCTCGAACACCTTCGTAAGATCTTAGGCCGTCTACGAGAGGCGGGCCTAACGATCAATCGGCAGAAAAGCCACTTCTGCCAAAGCGAAGTAAAATACCTGGGAGTAGTGCTGAACCAAGATGGGTTCCGCCCTGACCCAGAGAAGATAAGGCCGGTACTAGAGTACCCGCCGCCTAAGAACGTAAAGCAGCTAAGGCGCTTCTTAGGCATGGCATCGTGGTACAGGAGGTTCCTGAACAACCTCGCCACGATCGCCGAACCACTTACGCAACTAACGAAGAAGGAGCGTAAGTTTGAGTGGACCGAAGTACAACACTCTGCATTCGAGCGGATAAAGGCTCTCATAGCCTCCGCACCAGTCTTGCAACGCCCTGATTTCAACAATGAGTTTGTTGTACAAACAGATGCAAGCGACTCGGGAATCGGAGCAGTTCTACTTCAGTTTGAAGACGGCAAGGAGCGAGCACTGGAGTTCGCCAGCCGCGTCCTCTCACCTGCCGAGAGGAACTACAGCGTGACAGAACGCGAATGTCTCGCTGTAGTATGGGCGATAAAGAAGTTTCGCCCATACATCGAAGGCTACGTATTTCGCGTAGTCACGGACCACAGCTGTCTGCGTTGGCTGCGCACACTGAGTGGTCCGACAGGGCGATTAGCGCGGTGGGCCCTGAAGCTGCAAGGCCACCAATTCACGGTTGAGCACAGAAAAGGTGCGCTCAACAATGTCCCAGACGCCCTTTCTCGAATGTACGAGGAGGAGGGCGAGGAGACACCAGTGGCAGGTGTCTCGTGGACGGGAAATTCCCAGGATGAGTGGTACCTCCAACAGCTTAAGAAAGCCAAAGAGGAACCACTCACCGATCCGAAGATGAAGTGGGTCGGGGGGAGACTGTTTTATTACAACCCCGACCAACTGATGCAAGGAATCCTGGGGGAGGACGACGAGGCTTGGAAGCTCGTCGTTCCTCTAGAAAAACAAGGGGATATCATGAAAGAGTGTCATGATAGCCCCACAGCAGGACACTTGGGGCGAGAGAAGACTCTCGCACGGGTTGCCCGTCAATATTATTGGCCACGTATGGATGCGTGCATCGCCAATTACGTGCGGCAATGCCAGACTTGCCAGCAGATAAAGGCTGAGCAAAGGCCGCCGACGGGACTCATGGGCCGCAGGGTCATCGAACGACCCTGGCAGTATGTCGCAGGCGACATTATGGGCCCGCTACCCAAGACGAGTAAAGGGTATGAATACATCCTAGTTTTCCAGGATTTATTCACACGGTGGGTGGAAGTGATTCCGCTCCACCGCGCCACAGGCGAAGCCATACTGGCGGAGTTCACAGAACGCATCTGTCTCCGGTTTGGAACACCCGAAGTCTTCCTCTCCGACAACGGGACAGAGTTCAAAAACCGAACGATCGACGGTTTTTTGAACAAAAAGGGGATACGTCATGAAACGACGCCCCCGTACCATCCGCAGGCTAACCCTGTCGAAAGGGTTAACCGAACGATGAAGCAGATGATCATGGCTTTCATCCAAGATGACCATGATCGCTGGGACGAGCATCTTACAGAGCTCGTCCACGCGTTCAACAACTCCAAGAGTAGTGCCACAGGAATGACACCTGCGTTCCTCGTCTACGGCAGGCATCCGAAGCCCTTAGACTCGGAGTATAGCAGGCAGATGCTTGATATACTAAAACGAAACGAAGAGGAGGCTCGAGAAGAATGGGCTCTCCGAATGAGGAATCTCTCCGAGGTCCACGACATGGCAGCGGAGAATTCCGAAAGGGAACGAGATCGACAGGCGCGTTACTATAACGCGGGCCGACGTGAAGCGAGCTTCAAAGTCGGAGATCTCGTATGGAAAAGGAATAAAGTCCTTTCCAATGCGGCAAAAGGAGTAGCTGGGAAGCTAGCTCCGAAGTTTGCCGGACCGTACGATGTTACGGAAATCTTGGGCAGCAACACGTATACGTTGCGTGACCAAAGTGGACGGACAGTGGGTCCGATCCACTCAGAACAGTTGAAACCGTACATCCCCGGCGCAGACGTTCCTGCTAAAGAAGAGGACGTCGAGACCAGCGCCCGACCTCCGGGGGAAGGCGGGAGTCGTGTGGATGCGCCCACGACTCCATCAGCAGAGGCTGATGAGAAGAAGAGCGGTGCCAGCGGGCAAGCGTCCCAGGCTGGGAGCGCCCAGCCTGAGGAAAAACCTGTAAAGCGCAAACGCGGACGCCCGCGTAAAGCGTCCTACGCCGTCACGCAAATTAGAAACGCGACGGGAAAGCGAGGACCGGGTCGTCCACCCGGTTCTAAGAACAAGGCCAGCGCGGCCAAAACGTAAGACGCGAGGAAGACACGGTTGACAGGAAAGAACCGACTCTGAGAGCCATTCCTCACCATCCCTCTTTTTCTTTCTGTCCCTTTCCTAGATGGACACGTACGAGATGGAGGAGGGGATAGCCCGGCTCTTCAGCGAGGACGCTGAGGAGTACTCAGCGGAGGTCGTGGCCGGGGGCACCCTGGAGGGGACCCCCAAGGCGACGGAGGCGATTGGGGAAAGGCCCCAATCCCCGTCGAGCCGGTCAGGACCGGAGGCGAGCGACCAGGGAGGTCGCCCGCGAGACGGAGGCGTGCGGCGAAGCCGCCTCCCATCGAGCAGAGGACCAGGAGGTCCCCTGCGCAACAGCGAGCGGCAGCGAGGCCGCCCGCGAAAACGCCGAAGCGAGTGGCCAGGAGGCCACCCGCACCCTACGGCGACCCCACGTCCCCGAGCCAGGGGCCGTGGCCTCGACGACGGTGAGCGTCGCCGAGGAGGGGGACGGAGAGGAGCTCCGTTCCCAGCCAACCCAGCGAGGAGGCGCCGAGGACGGCGCCCCCCTTCCGCAGCGGCCCCTTTCCGCTGCCGAGAGGCTGGAGGAGTTGGAGGCTTGGCTCCGCTCCTCCACTGAGGATTATCGCAGGGCAGTTGGGCAATTGGAGGAGGCCCACCGGAACTTCCTGCGTGGTGCGGGGGAGACTGAGGGAGAGCTGGCGGAGATGGCGCGCGCCTCCCTCAGCCTCGTAGAGATCCGCGCGCAGCGGGCGGGCCTGGCCGCATCACGTCGAGCTTACGACGAGGTGTACCAGGCCCACCACAAAAAGAAAGCGGAGGAGGACCGCTTAAAGGCCTCGATGGAGGCCAACCAACGGCGGCTCCAGGAGGAGCAACGGCGGCAGCAGGAGCGCCGCCGCGAGAGGGCCCTCCAGGCCAAGAAGGAGGAGGCAGCGGAGAAGAAGCGTCTCGCGGCCCTCCGCGCCCGTGTGGAAGCGGACGCGAAGGATAAGCGGCGCCGGGAGCTTTTTGAGCTGTACCCGGGCCGCTTCTTCTGCTCAGTCTGCGCAGAGCCAGGCGTGCTCTACGCCAACCAGTGTCCGAAGAAGGACCAGCACGGGTGGTACATTAGCAAGAGGAGGTACCAGTAGACTGCCCGTGTTGGATCCTTCTTCCCACCACCGATGTAAATGAGGGCCAAATAAAGGCCTCGTGCCCTTAATTTACACCATAGCGATGCAGTTCGTGTCGGCTTTATTTACCTCTCCTCGTCCTTTAATCCCTAATCCGTGGAGGATTGGCTCGCGAAGAGTTACAGAAGCCGTAAAGTCGTAACTTAACGGCGTCTGGGGGGAGGGTGTGACGCGAGGTACTATCGGGTACCTGCGCGCCGTCGCGAGCCTTCGCGGCGCGAGGAGGAGTTAGGCCGTGGCGCGCGGGAGCGGCGGCCATATTAGAATCTCGGGAGATTCTCTCTAGCCGTCGACGACGACGGGCGCGTGTGCGAGCGGACGACCTGGGAAAGGAGAGGAAGCGAGCTTCTGTGCGAACGCGGTAGCAGCCTAGGACGAGCCAAGGCTGCGAGCATTGTAAGTACCGCCCGACTAGTCTTGTGAGTGCGGGCGCGTACCGGCGAGGAGTCAAGGAGCGCCTTGACTCCCTGGTGTCGAACGTTGTTCGGTGAACGTAGGGGACCGTCCCCAGTTCACTACTTCTCTCTCTCTCTAGTTCGCGGTCGCGGACTCTCGTGCGGCGGGAGTCGCGACTCTTGTGGAAGAGTCGCTGCGCGGTGCGATACCGATACCTCGAGCACGAGCTCGAGGTCGGGTTCGTGAGTCGTCGCGCGGAACGGGTAAGCGACCCGTTCCTTCGCGTGTGCGTGTACGTGTGTGTACACGCAGGGCAGGCAGGCGGCCTGCTCGTGAGCGCAGTGTTTGTTTACGCGGAGCAAGGTCGCGCTCTGCGTAAACATCACCGATCGTGAATCGCGCGATCGGCCGGCGAACTCTCGGCGCGGCCGAGAGTTTGTAAGAGCGCGCGCGCTTGCGTTCGCGCGCGGCTCCACTCGGCAACACTCGGGCGTGTTCGGAGCAGTCGGCTCGCACGCCCGACGGCTACTAACCTTTCGGGGCGCGATCATTGTAATTTCTCTTACGGAGGCAATAAAGGCCTCCGACTTGTCATTTTACTTGATCGCGTTGTTCTTCCGAGTAGTCCGCGGGACTACTCGGCAAACCCTCCTCGTCCTTAATCTCCCGGATACCGCCACTCTATCGCAGAGCTGAGCGGCCGGCATCAGCTGTCATCCAGGAGGAAGACAGCCACGCGAACGCGAGGAGCGCGTTCGTGCGACAGCACGCGAGTACGAGAAGTGAGAGTACAGGCGTACTCTCACGTTGTATACGGGCCGCGGCGACGTGTATTCGCCGTCGGGTGCTCGCGCGCACCCCGAGGTAAGGACCTCACGGGGCACTCGTGTGTGCCCCATTGCACCCATCTCGCGGAGACAGGTCTCCTCCGCGAGATAATACGATCAACAATAACCCCGTTACAATATATATATATACAATATATATATATATATATACATATACAAGGTGTTCAAAAATGAACTGGCACGACCAGTATATCCGTGTTCAGAATAAGAATAGCACTTCTTCACTTTTGGCATTTTTCAGAATTTGGGATAATTATGGAGTTACTGTTGATTAAAATCTACGATAATTATATAATCAGCGTTTGATTTGACCATGAACCCCGCATGACTCTCCCCACGCGGCCCATGCTGCTCGAGTAAATCGGGGGGATTTACTCTAGCTGACTCTGGTAGGGGGGGGGGCCCTACCAGAATCAGTTAGAGCGCTGATTGGCTAATTATCGAAGTATTTGATTGATCATAACTCGATAATTAGCCTCAATAACGAAATATATCAAAAGGGAAAAAGTGCATTTTTGAACACCCTGTATATATACAGGGTGGGCCATTTTAATCAAACCACCCAGAAATTTTCGCCGGTTCACGTTGTACAAAAAATTGTTCAGACAAAAGTTGTTTGGGACAATAAGGGCCTTTTTTTTATGAAATAAGTTTTGTCCTTGAACTTTATTTTCAAGGTCATTTGAAGGTCAACTTTTGTTTTTTTTAATAGGAAACCCTATTCCTGATACCGGATTTTGAAAGAACATAAAATTTAGATTCAAAAGTGTTTTTAGCATTTTTTTAACTAAACGCATAGGTTCTGAGAAAAAAAGGTGGTATTTTTTATTTTTCTAATTTTTAAGTTTTTAGAATATTGTTTTTAAGACAATTAAAAATTAAAAATTAGAAAAATAAAAAATAACACCTTCTTTTTCATGCAATTCTAAATCAATAATATTTTTAGTAATTTTTGGATTAGATGCATCCTTTTCGAGAAAAAAATTGAAGAGTTTAAAAATGTTTAAAAATTAGCGATTTTTTTCTCAGAAACTATGCGTTTAGTTAAAAAAATGCTAAAAACACTTTTGACTTTAAATTTTGTGTTCTTTCAAAATCCGGTATCAGAAATAGGGTTTCCTATTTAAAAAACAAAAGTTGACCTTCAAATGACCTTGAAAATAAAGTTCAAGATCAAAACTTATTTCATAAAAAGATGGCCCCCATTGTCCCAAACAACTTTTGTCTAAACAATTTTTTGTACAACGTGAACCAGCGATAATTTCTGGGTGGTTTGATTAAAATAGCCCACCCTGTATATACAGGGCGTCACATAAGTAACGGAACAAGGTTGTAGCTTTTTAGGTAGAGATTATTAAACCAAGGTAAGGTCATACCTTTAGTAACTTTCAACGCGGAATGCGACGGTGACCTTGGATTGTACCTTGAGATTGACCTTGAAGGTTATTACAAGGTCAACTTTTTTACATTTAGCATTGCCCAGGAACAACGATGTGGACGTATTAAAATCTGTTCCCTTCGGGGTGCTTGATTTCCGTGTGTCCCTTTGCCTCTCACGTTTTGCTGAAATCTACTTCATATGTTCAAATTGCCTACCGCCAGCTTCTTGGCAAGCAGCTATGCGATGATAGAGAGCAGTGGCAGCTCTGCGAATCATGTCCCTATCTATGACAGCAGCATCCCGTAAAATCCTATTTGATGGGTTCAACTGAAAAAACCAATTTGACCTTCAAAGAACCTTCAGGTCAAGGATGACGTCATTCATTTCTGAGGTGAAAATTATGGGTTGCTATTTAAAGAAATTAACTTGACCTTGAAATGACATTCAAGTTTATGACCAAAGTCATGGTCATTATCACCGTGGAATAGCCAAGAAAAAATCCTATATCTTTTGTTTTAAGCGTTTTTTCCTGAAATACAGTCCCGCCGAGTTATTTTGCCGTTACGGTAATTTTGGCCCACCCTGTACAGGGTATCCCATTTTAAAGAAACCACCCAGAAATTTTCGCCGGTTCGCATTGTACAAAAAAATTGTTTAGACAAAAGTTGTTTAAGACAATGGGGGCCATCTTTTTATGAAATCAGTTTTGACCTTGAGACATATTTTCAAGGTCATTTGAAGGTCAAAGTGTTTTCTTTAATAGGAACCCCCATTTTTGACCCCGGATTCGGAAAGAGCGCGAAATGAAATCATGTGTGGGTGTGGTTATCGTATGTGGGTATTGTTATTATCATTACAAATCTCTCCTTTGAGATTAACGAATTTAACCCTTGCATCACTGGGGGTTGGGGGGCATAACCGCACCCACAAATGATACCTTATCTGAACGTAGAATTTCGCGTTCTTTCCGAATCCGGGGTCAAAAATGGGGATTCCTATTAAAGAAAACACTTTGACCTTCAAATGACCTTGAAAATATGTCTCAAGGTCAAAACTGATTTCATAAAAATATGGCCCCCATTTTCCCAAACCATTTTTGTCTGAACAATTTTTTTGTACAACGCGAACCGGCAAAGATTTCTAAATGGTTTCTTTAAAATGGGACACCCAGTATAGAAAAAATTCATAATAACAGTTAAGTTAAAGACAGTGGTGCTATCTAATTCCGAGGTAGCAGATGATTTATATAATATAACCCCACAATTTCAGTCACGTTTTGCGATAGAAACGTAGGTCAATTCGCTTACTGTACCGGATTTGTTGGGTTATTTAACGAGGTACTCGCTAAACATGAACGGACGGGTAAACGTTTTTACAGAATAGATTGTCGCATTTCGTGGCATTACAGCGTGGGTACGACGAAATTGAAATGACCGCTGTAGATAAGGACATAACGTTCACCGCGGAACTAGCGCGCAGGTTGCAGACTACCCATCGTGCGGGGAACTCGGTAACAGGGTCGGTACATGGGAGTGCGTCAAGGCTGGAGGAATTGATAGGTGGCGTTTATAACCTGCCAGTTCAGGCCCAAATTCATCATTTAGCCGAAGTGGACTTAATTTCGCTGAATGACGATGAAATTAGAATCGTAGATCCACTAGTCGCTCAGGCGGAGGGCGCAGCTGGAGTACAACCGCCAACGGTACCTACCGGCGGTGCAACCGCGGCGATAGACCTACTGCAAAGTAGTCTAGCGGAAGAGGGAAATGGGGAAGTTGTTTTTCACAATTTCTTTGTCATAATCTTTCTATAAATAATTTCCTTTAGTAAAGTACGTCGTCTTTTTTCTAGAAATTAAAAATTAGCTTTGTTATAACAATTTTGTGCTCATTTTTTAATCAAAACTGCATTTATTTTGTTTGGGAGTGCATAACTTCATCAAAAATTGAAAAAAGTAGCTCTTTTATACTTCGTATGTTAAAATAAATAAAAAAAAATTACCTGTTGAACAGGACTTTGAGCCTGAAAAAGTATACGACGTCTTAATAATTCACCGAAAATGCATCCCACGCTCCAAACATCTACGGCAGTCGTATAATGTCTTGCCCCCATCAAAATTTCTGGTGCTCTATAATATTGTGTTACAACTTCTTGTGTCATGTGTTTTTTCTTATCTGGTTCTTCTACTCGTGCTAATCCAAAATCACAAATCTAAAAACAAAAAAAAATAGATATAGTTTCTCACTAATGTATGTTCATATTGCTTATGCGTGGTTGCAAAAGCACGCGAGCAACCCCTGTCAGTGCGAATTGACGCATATACCCATTCATTTTTCCCCTCTCTACTTGCTGGATCCTCTCCATGTATACCCGTCGAGGTCTGACACAAGGCATAGTCTTTACTGAAAAACAACCCTCAGACCTTTTAGGAAATGTCTACGTAAATACTATCATTTATTAATATCGAATATAGTCCATTCGGTAAATGGAAAAAGGCCAAAATTGGTCAAAATGACATACAGACGAGACTATTTTTAATTTTGCTCCGTTTCTACCTCCTAATTAAGGTACTGCTTATAAGCTGCATTCTAAGTTTTTCCGTTTTTCACGGTTTTAAAGTTACTTTAAAGAAAAAGTTTCCAGGGCATTTTTGTTCAACATTAAATTCGAACATAAATTGTAAATGTAATAATTAATTTGCAAATGTTTGCCAAAATCGTAGCCGTTTTGTTTTCTTGATTAAATAAATAAAAAAATAATTTATGAATGTATTTTGTATTCTTATGAGAAGTAGTTTGTAACAATAGCAATATATAAAAAAAATTAGGAAGATTCATTAATATTACAGGCCTACAGAAAAAAAAGTTCTCTGACGTTTAGAAGAGACCATGTGTCTCATAAGTTTTTTGGATCACTGACTTCAAATGTGGTATCTGTTTCACCCTATAAGGTCAGGTTAAGGGTATTTGAGGGTCACATTCTAAAAAAACTTTGAAAAATCTAAAAACATATATGTAGATGTTTTTGGCGTCGCTGAATCCGAACCCGGGCTTGTTTCGACCCTAACTCATTGCAACGATGATATTACCGATCCCGGATTCTGAAAGTCATGTAGCGGTCATACCAAATAAGACTTTCGTTTTCTAACTTTTTTTAGCCTATATTTTGGCTTTAGATTGGAATGCTGGTCTAGTTCTGGAGGGTCATTTGAAGGAATCCATATCCCTTCAGATTTATCTTTTGTGACCTATCAATAGATTAAATTACCGTATTTTTCATAACAAAAAAATATACCGCCGGCATTAAAATTACCCGATTTACACCACGAGGAGGTTGCGTGACAGGATTTCGTACATCATATTTATCCCTGAAAAAGGCTGTTTTATAGTAAATAGATATAATAATAGAGAGTACGCAAAACTCATTTTTCATCATTCAATCTAGTCTAGGACGAATCGCTAAAAGTTGTCTTGTTATGTGGTAAGCATATTACTGCTTAAGACAGTAGCTTTTGTCTTGTAGAAGATTATTTGACTTATTTTAACATTAATTCGGGTCATTATATTAAACAAACTTTCGATAGCCGTATTGTTAGATAAAGGAAAAATAATGTCTACTGCCTACTGTGATCAAATTAAACTATATTCGGATTCAGTGCATACCATGCACTCAGAATTATAAAAGATATTAAAGGTAAGTCTATGATTATATATGATGTTTAATGAAGAGATTAGATAAATATAAGATGATGATCTTAACAAGAACGGGTGCAGCTTAATTTTAATAATAAATAAATAGTTTATTATTTGTATCATTTTTGGGTTAGGCATTTTATCAAACCAAGGAAGATAAGAGCAAGGACGCTGAAGCAGCTTCTGTATCCTTACATTAGCTTAATTATTGACATCATGTGCTAGTCATATATGTGCTCCGGCCCGCCGGCGATCGAGATCGACATGTGTTGATGGGAGGTTATAATCCTCCTTTCTTTTAGTGAAGATCATTTAGATTAGTAAAAAAATTGACAAGAACTAAAATAATTATTCTGCTCTCCGATGCCTGACTTCACGGCAAACAAATTTTCGAGCCGTCCTTCTTTTGGCTTTTGATATTGCAGGTTGCATCGAAAGAAGCGAATTGTATCCTTAGTTGGAAAAAAAGACATGAATGAAGGTGTTTCTCTCTCTCTCTCTCTCTCTCTCTCTCTCTCTCTCTCTCTCTCTCTCTCTCTCTCCTCTCTCTCTCTCTCTCTCTCTCTCTCTCTCTCTCTCTCTCTCTCTCTCTCTCTCTCGTCTTTAAAATGTCAAGTCAATACAATAAACAATAAGTTTTTCCTTGAAATATCTGCTAGTATATGCAGATCCTATTTACTCTTTTATTCTTAATAAATTAGTTATTATTATTATACAAAACTTGCATTTCCCTCAAGCAATAATTATCAGAATGTTTAAGGATAATATATACAAAGTGGCTCGTCGGACAAGCCAATTTGTACACATCACTATTAAGCATTCTCAATCATAGCTATTGCTTAGTACTTTTGATAATTATATTGAGGGAAATGCAAATTTTGTATAATAATAACTAATTTTATTACGAAATAAAAGAGTAAATAGGATCTGCATCTACTAGCAGATATTTAAGGAAAACTTATTGTTTATTGCATTGACTTGTCAAAAGTGAGTTGTCGGTCAATTTGCATGGCATCTCTGTTTTTTCATAACGCAGAGAAACGGATCAGTAACCCGCTGAATACATGGTAAGATATTTTTATTTTAAATAGGATTTGACATGGGGGCATTATATGATCTCTGAGCATTTGCATTTCATATATTTATACCGCAATAATTACCCTCCCATTTTTATAATAGTTTTTGTAAGGTTTAAAGGTGATAAAGAGATATCCCTGTTTCAAAAAATCAGCTGCGAAACTAGCTGCAAAACCAGCTGCGAAACAATCTGTGAAATCGCATTACGCAGCTGATTTTTATTTAAAATTTGAATAAAAAAAAATATAAATTAAATATTTTCTTATTTTAAAATATAATTATCTTCTAATATTATTATAATACGTCGCTTTTTTTTTCCTACTCAATTTGTTCCTAGCTTTTTTTAAAATCTTTAGATTAAAGGAATATGGACCAAACAAACTCAAATTTTGTTATGACCGAACTAGAATACATAGTCTGTCCACATCCAATGCCTATTAAGTCACTTTGAAACATATTGGATGCTGTATCAAAGATATTTTCCCTCCAACTGTTTTTTCCCAACCTTCCATATTTTAACGGAATCTGAATTCAAACTATTTTGGAGCTGGGACGGAAGTATCCCAACAGACCTCCCCATTATTTTTTGGAGCTTGCAGGTCCCCCGAGTGGGCTTCCCTGTAAACGATGTTTCGTCCTGAGGGTGTTCCTGGACACCTGGACATCGTCTACAGGAACAGCCCTTGATTTTTTGGTAAAATTGAAAACTTTCTTAAGTCTTCTATTATCAATATTATACCATTACATAGACCATTATTTCAATTTATACTTCTTAACAACATTACAATTGATCCTTTTTATTATCTTGTAACAATCGGGTCTTTATGGTGCGGGAATAGGGACGGATTGTAATTGAAAAATAAGCTCAATGCGCCTATTTCTCCTAGTCGCGAATAGGTTCAATACGCCTATTTTAATCTCTTTTTTTTTAGAATTTGCTCACTGCGCAAATCTAAACTACCTTCATAGAGCTCAGGTCGCTCTGTACCCTTCTATGATTAATTGCTCAATTCGCAATTAAGCATAGCTAAACTAAATTTTTATAACGAATACAAATCTAAGGGATTTATTTTACTAAATGAAATAAGTTTGCAAGAATTTTATATAACTAATTAATCGATTTATTATCTAAGAAAAAATCTATGTTTTTACAGTTTCTTATACTAATTTCTTTCGCAACTATTTCGGTCGGTTGTTCACGCTGTAACAAAAGAAATAAACGTACATTTGAAATTATAATAATTAATTTTACGGTTGTGCAACTTAACTTAACTATATGCAAAAATTCGGATCAATTGGACTTAGCACTCAAAAGTAACATAAGTACCATATTCATACGCGGCGCGATCGAGTTCAACTATATGCGTTTAGGGCACGCGTACAGTCCCCTTTGGAAGAGGCTCGGCTCAGCTCGCCGAGTGAACTGCCCGAATTCGTGCGGAGCGCGACTTTTAATTGTCGCGACCGCGCTTAGAGATGGGCGGAGAAAGTGTTCGGTAGGAGAGAGTACAGAGTGGGAGAGAGCGCGCGGAGAGGGGATGCCTCGGAGCCCACTCTCTCTTCGACCGTCGCTGTCGATCGAACGCGAGTATTTCTAAATATACGAGCGTTTTATTTTCTACGTGTAACAAGCGTGTTTCTTAATTGTAAGAAACACCTTTGTTACATTACCCCCCTCTAAAAAAACGCAGTTTCTTTTTAATCATACTTAGACAAATAATCTATAAAGCACATTACATAACTTATAATTTAAATTAACTTACGCAAAAAAAAGAAGAAAAGAAAAATATATATCGGAAGGAAGAAAAAAAAAATAAACAAACTTACGGTTTCGGCGGCATGAAACGGGGTTCGCCCGTTTCTGAGAACCGAATGCGCCACGAATATCCCCACGCTACCGTCCGAAACTGCCGGCTACCAACTAGAACTCGTACTTCCGGTCCGAAAGGAATCTGCACCATCCTCGTCGGCCGGTTGATTGATGTTGCTGTTGTTTCTGTTGTTTTTTCTTTTTCTGTTGTAGTTGTTTTTTTATTAATTTTAGCCGCTTCCCTCCTCTCTGCTGCCGCTCTCCATTTTTCCACTAGCCGGTGTTTCGGAATAGGCGGCATTCCATTGGATCTTCGTAGACGGCTTCTTCTGCCTTCCTCTTCCTCGTAATCGGTGTGGGAATATATTCTATACCGCTATCCGGTGCACCTCCTCCTGGAACGTATGGTTCTTCTTCAAGCGCATCCTGCGGTGGGGATCCCTCGCCGGACAACCACTTCTCAAATTTTTCCAAGTACTCACGAGCCATTTCTTGGAATACTACTGGGTTTTCTGGGAACCGGCCGCTCTATTTATTTCCTTTTGCGGATCTATCACCCTATCGGCCTTATTCGGAAACACCTATTTATTTATGTACATATATACAATTATAAACACAATGTACTGACCTCTCGACTTTACTCTTTTGAATTTATAAACGGTTTCAAGTCTTTAATATGTACACTAGCGACGTACCTCGCTCGCTAACGCTCGCTCCGTAAATAATTTTTTGGTTCCTGTTTAAAATAATTTATCATTGTTCGAGGCTTTGAATAGATTACTTTTTTTTTATAAACTATTATAATTTTTTTAAGAATTCTAGAAACTTATTTTACATTTTATATATTCAAATAATTTAATTTTTAAGTTGCGTATAGTAAAAGACTCGTATCGTAAATTTATTGTAATCACGAGGAATTAAAAGGTAAATTAAATTAAATAATATAATATTTAAGAATGTTATTCTTAATATTATTACATTACATCATTTGTATTAATTTCGATTTTAAAATTTATTATTATAAGAATAATATAACAAATACATGAAAGACATTATAGAAAGTTATTCAGCTATTTACGAGAAGAGTGCAGACCCTCTAGATAATGATTTTACATGAAACGTTTTGTATTAATTTGTCGTATCAAATAAGAAAATAAATTCCTTTTAGTTTGATCTCATAACTCTTTATTTAACAATAATTTTAGTTATATCTACTGAATAAAGATAATGTTCGCTTAAAAAATAATTTTTGAATTTATGTTGAAAATAATTAATTTTTTAAATTTAATTGTTTAAAGTGAAAAAAATTTTAATTTTTTATAACATTTTATCAATTAAATGATTATAATAAAATACATTTTATTTAATATAAATAAATTTACTACAAATTTTTTAAAATATTATAAATAATAGATGATTTTTTTATAAATCAGACTTTACAGTAGAAACAACACAAGGAATAGTTTTAGTTACATTAACAGATAATTACGTAAATACGTAAATAATATGTTACGAGAATAAGATGTCTTATTTTTTTATTTTCGCCGTAGATCTACTTAATTCCTTATTCTGCCCTCCTTATTTACATATTCCTACTCCCTACCGCAAGTGTCCGGCAAAGGTGCTGTACTATGTATTTTGTTATTGTGCTGCTCTAATTCTTTTAGTGTGTACTAGGCCTAATATCTAATAAGACAATTATACTTTTTGGTATGTGTCTGGATGCTTATGTTAACAGAATGATAAAAGGAAACGTTATAGACATAAAATTAAACACGTGTGACCACCCCGCACTTGGTCATTGAAAAAAAAATTGGGGGCTGCTTCTGTAGACGATGTCCAGGTGTCCACGAACACCCTCAGGACGACGGGACGTCGTCTTCAGGGAAGCCCACCACGATCTTGGTCATTAAGAAAAAAATCGGGCGCTGCTCCTGCAGACGATGTCCAGGTGCCCAGGAACACCGTCAGGACGACGGGACATCGTCTTCAGGGAAGCCCACCACGATCTTGGGTCTTAAGAAGAAAATCTTGGTCATTAAGAAAAAAATCGGGCGCTGCTTCTGCAGACGATGTCCAGGTGTCCAGGAACACCCTCAGGACGACGGGACGTCGACTTCAGGGAAGCCCACCACGATCTTGGTCATTAAGAAAAAAATCGGGCGCTGCTCCTGCAGACGATGTCCGGGTGCCCAGGAACACCCTCAGGACGACGGGACGTCGTCTTCAGGGAAGCCCACCCCGCAATTGGTCATTGAGAAAAAAATCGAAGCGGAAAAAATGTTCCTGGACCAAGTTACATCATCTACAAGTATCGTCGGTCAAAGACGTGAAAAGTGCTTGGAAAAAAAAAACACTGGAATTAAGCTACTTAATATAATAGAGGATATTTAAGAATGTTATTCTTAATATTATTACATTACATCATTTGTATTAATTTCGATTTTAAAATTGTCGACTACAAGGCAGCCAACCCCGCACTTGGTCATTGAGAAAAAAATCGGGCGCTGTTCCTGTAGACGATGTGCAGGTGTCCAGGAACACCCTCAGGACGACGGGACGTCGTCTACAGGGCAACCCACCCCGCACTTGGTCATTGAGAAAAAAATCGGGCGCTGTTCCTGTAGACGATGTACAAGTGTCCAGAAACACCCGCAGGACGACGGGACGTCGTCTACAGGGCAACCACCCCGCACTTGGTCATTGAGAAAGAAATCGGCCGCTGTTCCTGTAGACGATGTCCAGGTGTCCAGGAACACCCTCAGGACGACGGGACGTCGTCTACAAAGCACCCCACTCCGCACTTGATCATTAAGAAAAAAATCGGCCGCTGTTCCTGTAGACGATGTCCAGGTGTCCTGGAACACCCGCAGGACGACGGTACATCGTCTACAAGGCAGCCAACCCCGCACTTCATCATTGAGAAAAAAATCGGCCGCTGTTCCTGTAGACGATGTCCAGGTGTCCAGGAACACCCGCAGGACGACGGGACGTCGTCTACAGGGCAGCCCACCCCGCACTTTGTCATTGAGAAAAAAAATCGGGCGCTGTTCCTGTAGACGATGTCCAGGTGTCCAGGAACACCCGCAGGACGACGGGACATCGTCTACAGGGCAGCCCACCCCGCACTTGGTCATTAAGAAAAAAATCGGGCGCTGCTCCTGCAGACGATGTCCGGGTGCCCAGGAACACCCGCAGGACGACGGGACGTCGTCTACAGGGCAGCCCACCCCGCACTTGTCATTGAGAAAAAAATCGGGCGCTGTTCCTGTAGACGATGTCCAGGTGTCCAGGAACACCCGCAGGACGACGGGACATCGTCTACAGGGCAGCCCACCCCGCACTTGGTCATTAAGAAAAAAAATCGGGCGCTGCTCCTGCAGACGATGTCCGGGTGCCCAGGAACACCCTCAGGACGACGGACGTCGTCTTCAGGGAAGCCCACCCCGCAATTGGTCATTGAGAAAAAAATCGAAGCGGAAAAAATATTCCTGGACCAAGTTACATCATCTACAAGTATCGTCGGTCAAAGACGTGAAAAGTGGTCGGAAAAAAAAAAACCCTGGAATTAAGCTACTTAATATATAGAGGATGGCGAATTATTGCGCCTTCTTGGATTTTAAATCAAAAATAACCGGACTGATTATTTTATTAATAACAAATGGACCGATAAATTTTTCGCATAGTTTTGCGTTAATATTTTCGGCCTTATCTGATAAAACGAAAGCATACAGGAAAGCTTTTTACAGCCTGCTACGATATACGTGAATGCAAATAAATATTTAAATAAAAATCAAGCTTATTTTTAAATAACATATTAGAAAGCAGGTCCTTTCACGTATTGAAGTCAACAAATTATCGCAAAGAAGAAAAACTGGATCAAAGAACGTTTTTTGCCGAATTTCTGAGCATACAATTACAAAATTTTATTTTCATACCTTATAAAAAAATGTAACTGTAGTCCAAATCACTCTGGGAACATAATAGAGTAATCGTACAAGCATACAAAATAATTATTATACAACCAAAAATAAGTAACTCCAACTTTTTCTTACTTCTTAAGATTTCTAGAAATAACAAATAAATGTCCCATTAGTGTGCCGCTATAATAATATTTGATGATTTCGAAAGTTAAAGGTTCTGTAGAATTGCTCAAATATATATACAGGGTGATCGAAATGTTCCGGACCCCCCACTTATAACATAAAGTAAGCATTTTGGAAAAAAATGTTAAATACAAAAGTTGTTAAGTTTTGAAGGTTGAACTAAATGATGACCTTGGATTTGTTATTGGTTATCATTTTCAAGGTCATTTAAAGGTCATCTTCAGTTTTTTAAATAGGGACCCCTATTTTTTATTTCAGATTCTGAAAGAGCACAAAATTTTACATCTGGATATGTACCCACGTTATGGCTCAAAATGACCTACAGAGGTCATTTAGTGGTTAAATGATTATTTAGTAGCAGAAAGCCAAGAAATCCCGATTATTAAGAACTTTGAGCGTATCTGACCAATACTAAAGTAATTTGATTTTGCAAGACAAACTTTATGGTGGCGTTAAATTGACATGCCCTTGATTTTCAAGGTCATTTGAAGGTTAACTTTAGTTTTCCAAATTAAGCCTCCTAGTTGTAATTCTCCATTTTGTACCAGCGCTAAATTCTGCATTAGGATTGTAGAAGGTGTAATTGACACTGGCGTAAAATAAGCCTTAGGCCAGACAACCACATAACTCGGGCGAGAAAATGATAAATAAAAAAATGTCTAATCAAAATAAGCCTTAGGCCCAACAACTACATACCTCGGGGGAGAAAATGATAAATAAAAAAATGTCTAATCCAAATGAGCCTTATTGCTCAGGCACGGGAGGTACAACTAATTAAGGTAACATCATGGGTGATCCAGCCAATTAAGGCAAGACCATCGGCGGCCCAGCCTACTAAGACAAGAACACTAGCGGCCCAGTCAGCTAAGGCAGGACTATCGGCGGCCCAGCTAACTAAATCAAGACAGTGGACTATTCGCCCAAACTGAATTTTTTTAAAATGTCGTTGACAGGAACTTTTTACAACAACTGTTCAAATTGTTGCCCATTAACAGTTTGGCAATGTGCTAACCGATTGTAAAAGGCTGCAACAACATTTCGCAAGATTTGCTGAGGTATCAAGTCTATTTCATCAGTGATTTTTGGCGTAATTCATCCAAGTCACGTGGTTTTATAACATAAACTTTATCCTTCAAGTATCCCCAAAGGAAGTAATCAAGAGGCGTTAGGTCTGGGGACCGAGGTGGCCATTCAATTGTACCTCTCCGCCCAATCCATCTATCATGAAATGTTGCATCTAAATATCGGCGAACATGAATACCGTAGTGTGCAGGAGCACCATCCTGTTGTAAGTAAATTTCGTCCAGATTTCCACCCGTTAAATTCCGTATAGCAGGTATAATTTGGTCTCGAAGCATGTTTTCATACATTGCAGCATTTAAATTACCTTCAATAAAGAAAGGGCCAAGTACTCTTCCATTAAATATGCCAGCCCAAACATTTACTTTTTCAGGATGTTGCGTGTGGTCCGCTCTCATCCAATGTGGATTGATGTTACTCCAGTATCGACAATTATGTCTGTTCACTGTTCCGCTTAACTCAAACGTGGCTTTATCAGAGAAAACAATGTTATTGAGGAGCAAAGGATCATCAGATATCATTTGCATCATTACATCACAAAACTCTACCCTTCTATCAAAATCATCTTCAGATAATTCCTGTACTAACTTTAATTTGAAAGGATGCCATTTGTTGAGTTTCAAAATTTTGTGCACAGATGCAGCTCCCATTTCATGCTGTTGTGCACAACGTCTGATGCTGCAATGGGGGTCCTCAATAAATGATTGTAATACGTCTAAGCTCTTTTCATCATTAGACGATGATTTGGATCTACCTGATTTAGGACGATCTTTAATACCACCTGTCTCTTCAAAACGTCTAATTGTACGAATTACGGTACTTTTTGAAATAGGGTTGTTTTCTTCAACTCTGAATGTTTCATTGAATAAACGCTGTACCTGTTTGTAACCTCTCTCTTGATCACCCCACCCTCGCATCATCAACAAAGATATTCTTTATCGTTCAGTAAGATGTGCCATTTTTCACTACGATTAAAAGTACAATTATTGAAAATTAATACAATTATCTGAATTTCGAAGTAAGAGAACTTCACTTAACTCTTGAAAACAGAAAAGTAAATAGGAGTAAACAATTGTTAATTAACAATTATAAATGAACTGATTCCTAAAAAGAATAGTGAGCAAAATCTTCTAAGGTACAAGTAACGATCCTGAAAATGCTATGAATCATGTGTAGAAACTCGTAACCCTTGCAAAAAATTATTGCAATAAAAACTGTTCATGTAAAGCGGTTAGATTATTTTGCTTTTGAAATTAATAACCCCCAAGTGTCCTATGTAGATCATTTCGAGCCATGACGTGGATATTGTACATATCTCCAGACCTAAAATTTAATGCTCCTCCAGAATCCGGAATACAAAATGAGTCCCTTTTTAATAAGCTGAAGATAACTTTCAAATGACCTTAAAAATGAAGGCCAATTTTAAAGTGACCATAAAGTTCGTCCTAGAAAATCAAATTATGTACTTTAGTATTAAAGTACGAAATTTTTTTTTTCTTTTCGTCAAATACACCCAAAGTTCTTAATAATCGGCATTTCTTGGCTTTCTGCTACTAAATAATCATTTAACCACTAAATGACCTCTGTAGGTCATTTTGAGCCATAACGTGGGTACATATCCAGATGTAAAATTTTGTGCTCTTTCAGAATCTGAAATAAAAAATAGGGGTCCCTATTTAAAAGCTGAAGATGACCTTTGAATGACCTTGAAAATGATAACCAATAACAAATCCAAGGTCATCATTTAGTTCAACATTCAAAACTTAACAACTTTTGTATTTAACATTTTTTTCCAAAATGCTTACTTTATGTTATAAGTGGGGGGTCCGGAACATTTCGAACACCCTGTATACCTATTTTTGTAATTGATAATATATATAACAACTGGTAAAAATAAATAAATAAATAAATAAATTGTGACGCGAGGTACTACCGTGTACCTGCGCGTCGTCGCGAGCCTTCGCGACACGAGGTAAGGCTAGACCGTGGCGCGCGGGAGCGGCGGCCATATGAGAAGCTCGAGAGATTCTCTCGAGCCGTCGGCGACGACGGACGCGACTACGCGCGTGTGAGACCGAGGCGTATATTTCCTGGTGCGACGCGAAGGACGGTTACCCCGAGAAAGGCGAACCTGCAGGCAGCGGCGTCCAGCAGCCGAGGCAATCTAGGGACGATAACTGTAAGTACCGCCCGACCGAGGAACGCGTTCGTGCAACAGCACGCGAGTACGAGAAGTGGGAGTACAGGCGTACTCCTGCGTTGTATACGGGCCGCGGCGACATACATTCTCCGTCAGGCGCTCGAGCGCACCTGGAGGTAAAACGTCAAGGAATAACCCCGTTACAAAATGAATGAATGAATGAATCAATCAATAAATAAATAAATAAATATATAAATAAATAAATCAACAAATAAATAAAAAAATAAATAAACGTAAAATATATTATTATAAATTAATTGTTATTATATTGTAACGGGGTTGATTTTTCATCTTTTATCTCGCGGAGGAGACCTTCCTCCGCAAGACTGGTGCAATGGGGCACGTGCGAGTGCCCCTCGAGGTCCTTACCTCGGGCTGCGCGCGAGCACCCGACGGCGGATGTACGTCGCCGCGGCCTGTATACAACGCGCCTGTACTCTCGCTTCTCGTACTCGAGTGCTGGTGTACCAACGCGCTCCTCGCGTTCGCGTGACCGATGTCCTCCTCGACGACGGCTGATGTCGGCTGCTCAGCTCTGCGACATAATGGAACCGCGGACTACTCGGAAGAATAACGCAAATAGGTAAGAATGCAATCCGGTGGCCTTTATTGCCTTCGTAAAAGAAAGTTACAAATATCGCGCCCGGAAGGGTTAGTAGATGTCGGACGTGCGGGCCGACTGCCCCGAACACGCCCGAGTATCGCCGAGCGGAGCCGCGCGCGGTCTGTTGTGCTTGACAGCAGGCCGCTTGCCTGCTCTGTGTGTACACACACGTACACACGCACATGAAGGAACGGATCGCTTAGCCGTTCCACTCAATGTACTGCGAACCCGACCTCGAGCCCGTGCTCGAGGTATCGACGCCGTACGGCGGCTTGTATGCGAGAGTCGCGACTCACGCCGCACGAGAGTCCGCGTCCGCGAATTAATGAGAGAGAGAGAGAGACGACGAACCGGGGACACGTTCCCCGCGTTCGCTTTACAATGTTCGACGCCAGGGAGTCGAGGCGCTCCTCGACTCCTCGCCGGTACACGCCCGCACTCGCAAATGTAGTCGGGCGGTACTTACAGTATTAGCAGCTTTGGCTCGTCCTCGGCTGCTACCACGTACGCTCGCTTCTCCTCTGCTCGCCTCCTCGGAAAATCGCTTCTTCGACGGGTCATGCACGCGCGCACGTCCGTCGTCGCCGACGGCTCGAGAGAATCTCTCGAGCTTCCAAAATGGCCGCCGCTCCCGCGCGCCACGGCTTAACTTTAGCTCTTGCCGCGAAGGCTCGCGACGGCGTGCAGGTACACGATAGTACCTCGCATCACAATATATATATATTCGATCTATTCTGATCAATGAGAATATAAACGAGAATAGATCGCAATTTGGTTATATCCGAAGTATAATTTTTAATTAGTACAAATGACTTAAATTATATTTAACTATAAGTTTTTAATCGTTTTTTAAAAATATCCAATCAAAAATATCAAATCAATCAACCGACCGAGCGTTAGCAAGGGAGGAATCGTTGCTAGTAATAAATTAATTGTAGTAGTGGTAAAGCAAAAAAAAAATCCGTCCGGCAGGTTTCAAACCTGCCATCTTTGGATTATCAAACCAAAACTTTATCCAGTATGCTACAACCACTTATAATATTTCGGGGCCAAATATCGCTCTTATTGCGAGGACAGTTATTTTATAGTTAGATTTAATGATTAAATTATTAATTTAAGGGGGTCTTTCGATATTTCGTATAAAATTAACTACGATATTAACTACAAAATAAGCTGCACATTTAACCGCATTTCGCAGGTGATTTAGCAGCTGATTTCGCAGCTAGTTTTGCAACTGAGATTGAAGCTGATTTTTTGAAGCAGGGATATTATTATCATACTCAACGCAATACTTGTAATAGGATTGCAATGTTACCATTTAACCTGACGCAGACCAACCGATCGATCCTACTTTGATCAGTCAAATGAATAACCAATTTTAATATTTTCGTTTAGATGATCCGTTTACCCGGAAAGCAAAGGGATACTGCAAGATATTTTTATAGAGGATTTGTTTATTATGTTGATAGCAGAGGATCGGGCACCATATTGAGATGCTCAAAAAGAAACCAATATGGTTGCAGGGCTACTATATGTCGAAAACATACATAATTTAAATGGTGAGTATGCAGTGGTTGAGGTTCATAACCATCTAGGCGACGAACTATATGCATTAAAAGAAACGTTTGCAGAAGACCTCAAATTGCGAGCGATAAATCCGGAGTTGTCGTTTGTAGATATTTACAATAATGTATTAGCCAGGGATGAGTTAGTATTAGAATATTTATTAATTATTATCTATTCTTTTTCATTTCATCAAGCATACGACGAATAACACTTTATAATATAGGTATGCTGAACTGGTTAATTAACCTAGCGTGCAATACCAAATGTATGTACAAAAAATGCGTACTGCACGCGCTAATTACATACTAGCGGTCCCTAACACTTTGACAGAACTTACAGAAACATTATTAAATTACCATCCAATGCGTGAGTTTTATAGAGGATATTCAAGAGGAACAGATGGGTCATTGGGATTGAGTTTTATTCACAATACAATGTATGAACCCCTGTCTGTGTGCAAACAATTATTTACGGATGGAACCTTCAATATAGGAATTTAATATTATATATAATTCAAATTTCTCTGGTTTTCTTACATAAAAGGATTTGTTACAGATGAGACCCAGTCAACCAAGAAGTGCCCAAATTTTCAAGATACATTTTCGAAAAATGAATATGGTAATATTTATTTTAAACATAAAGAACAATCCAAATGTTTACATTAGATTGTAATATAGGAGCGGGATTTAGGTGATTCCCATAAGCTTGAAATTTGTAATGTTATCGATAACGAAAATAATTTTTTTTTATAATAAAAAAAAGTGCTCGGATGCTAATTCTTTTTTTAAATTGCCTTTAGCACTCAACAATAGTTAAAAATAATTTATCGAAAAAAATCGAATATAGATTCATCCCTTAAACGAGGGTTGAATGTTCATAAAAATCCAGGGCCCGTCCTGAGTGCCGTCAGACGCTAATTCTTTTTTTAAATTGCTTTTAGTACGCAACAATAATTAACAATAATACAGGGTGGGCCATTTTAATCAAACCACCCAGAAATATTCGCCAGTTCACGTTGTACAAAAAATTGTTTAGACAAAAGTTGTTTGGGACAATGGGGGCCATCTTTTTATTAAATAAGTTTTGACCTTGAACTTTATTTTCAAGGTCATTCGAAGGTCAACTTTTGTTTTTTTAAATAGGAAACCATATTTCTGATACCGGATTTTGAAAGAACATAAAATTTAGAGTCAAAAGTGTTTTTAGCATTTTTTTAACTAAACGCATAGTTTCTGAGAAAAAAATCGCTAATATTTAAACATCTTTAAACTCTTCAATTTTTTTCTCGAAAAGGATGCACCTAATCGAAATATTACTAAAAATATTATTGATTTAGAATTGCATGAAAAAGAAGGTGGTATTTTTTATTTTTCTAATTTTTAAGTTTTTAGAATATTGTTTTTAAGACAATTGCACCAAATTAAAAATTAGAAAAATAAAAAATACCACCTTCTTTTTCATGCAATTTTAAATCAATAATATTTTTAGTAATATTTCGATTAGGTGCATCCTTCTCGAGAAAAAAATTGAAGAGTTTAAAGATGTTTAAATATTAGCGATTTTTTTCTCAGAAACTATGCGTTTAGTTAAAAAAATGCTAAAAACACTTTTGACTCTAAATTTTATGTTCTTTCAAAATTCGGTATCAGAAATATGGTTTCCTATTTAAAAAAACATAATGTTGACCTTCGAATGACCTTGAAAATAAAGTTCAAGGTCAAAACTTATTTAATAAAAAGATAGCCCCCATTTTCCCAAACAACTTTTGTCTAAACAATTTTTTGTACAACGTGAACTGGCGAATATTTCTGGGTGGTTTGATTAAAATGGCCCACCCTGTATATCGAGAGAATCCAATTATACATTCATCCCTTAAATGGGGGGTGTAAGGTTAATAAAATTCCAGCTCCCGCTGTAACTGCCGTCAGACGCTAATTCTTTTTTTAAATCGTTTTTAGAACTCAACAATAGTTAGCAATAAATTATCGAGAAAATCCAATATACATTCATCCCTTAATCGGGAGTTGATATATTCATAAAAATCCAGGACTCTTCCTAAGGACCGTCAGACGCTAATTCTTTTTTTAAATTGCTTTTAGCACTCAACAATAGTTAAAAATAATTTATCGAGAAAATTCGGATAAACATTCATCCCTTAAACTAGGGTGGAAATGTGCATAAAAACCCCACACCCGTCAGACGGCCCTTACAGCGGCAGCTAGATTTTAAATTATCTTTAACTATTGTTGAGTTTTAAAAGCGATTTAAAAAAAGAATTAGCATCTAACAGCACTTAGGACGGGCAGTGGATTTTTATAAATAATGTTTTTTTGAGTATTTTGGAGTTTTAGAAGTAATTTAATACAATAATTAGTGTCAAAAGTCGATCTTGATCGAGAAAACAAATCACATCAAACTTATCAAGAAAGGTTCGTGATTTTTTTTCTCGATCAGGATCGACTTTACGATAAAAGGTTATAGAATAAAAAGTGCTTATAATTAATCAAAGAATACGTGTGAATTTTTTAGGATTTTCGGAGCGATTTTTGAATTTTTCAAAAAATGGCCATATCCAAAAAACCAAAAATCGCTTCGAAAATTCTGAAAAAATTCACACGCGTTCTCTGATGAATTCTAAACACTTTTTGTCCTATAACTATTTTTTGTAAAGTCGATCCTGATCGAGAAAAAAAATCACGAACCTATTTGATAAGTTCGGTGGAAAAGTGATTGTTCGGATGGCCGCCATTTTTAATTTCGGTACTGCAACTGTTTTACAATATAGTATACATGCTATTAACCAAATATATACGTGTTAGACGTACGAGCGAACCCTCTTTCCATTCGAAAATTTGAGCCAATCAAATTTTTTTTTTTTTCAAAAATTCACGTTTTTTTGCAAAAAATTGTTTATAACTTTTTATTGTTAATTTTTTCAACAATACTAGTACTGGATTCTGAAAGTACAATCAATTTTACGTTAAAAATAGTATCTCAAGAATTTCTTGAACCATTTTAAGATAGTGCTACACACCGCTGAAAATGTTGTCGAAAAATGGTCAAGTTGGGCGTTAAAGGGTTAAGATACTTTTGATGGACAAACAGTAGAGACAAAGAGCACTGTTTGGATCCTAATAGTGTATAAATAGTTTAAATTATGCAAGTACTTAATGTGTAAAAAATTTTAGTAACCAAAAGTTATAAATAAAATATTTACAGCTGTTATACTGGAAAGTGTATTTTTTTCAATTTAATTCAGGCTGGCCCCCTTAAAGGTCCTTTGAGCAAATTTTAATCTATAATCAACTCCAGTTCTTTCAAATGGATCATCACCCTGTTGAAAATATTCAACTTGAAATACTGGCATGGACTATATTCTCCAGCTTGATTTTCCACTTGGCAATCCAGGAGGAATTTACAGTTGGATTTCTGGGAAAAACAGGTAGACAATCCACTAGATTTGTCTAGAAATCTAGCTGGATAATTCACATAGATTTTCCTTCACCATTTCCATATCTTAATTCACCTTAATTTTTCAATTGGAAACCCACCTGGATTTTCCAGCTGGAATCGATGCCATTCGGTGATTACCAACTGGAAATTCCACGTAGATTTCCAGCTGGATATTATCTACAGGACACTCTTGTGAGACCAACTTTGCTTCACTGACTTACCGTAACACAATAAATACGTCGTACAAGCACTGTTCATGCACACAATGAGTTATGCACCAAACCCACAAAAGATAATTCTGACTTGTGTGCACAATATAATTTACTAAATCACCTTCCGCAATTGATTTGTGCAGAATGATTGATCATAAAATCCGTATTAAAATTTAAAAATTTCTTACTCGGACACTTAAATTATGCACTAATACAACTCTTATATACAGGGTGTCAATTAAGTTCCGGGACGGCTGAATATTTTCAGAGGTAAAGTAATTCTGATAAAGGTCAAGGTCATTTCTTAAGTAACTTTCAACGAGGAATCTAATGGTGACATTCACTTTGACCTTGGACTTGACCTTGAAGGTTATTTCAAGGTCAACTGTTTTTTTTTAAATAGGAACCCCCATTTTTAAGACTGGTAATCGATAGAGCGGGAAATTTTACATTCAGATACGTAATTAAGTCAGAGCTAGTGTTTGAACTTGAGGGTTAATCCAAGGTTATTTACACTCCAGCAAGGTTCTTAGATACCTCTGAATATTTTTGCAAGCGGTAAAGCTATTCCTCGTGTAACTTTCAACGAGGAACTCAATGGTGACCTTATACTTGACCTTGGACGTGACCTTCAAGGTTATTTCAAGGACACCTATTGTTTTTAATGGAAATCTTCATTTTTTACACTGGCAATCGATAGAGTGGGAAATTTCTTTTCAAAAATAGTATTTGACGTGATCTTTAGAAGGTCAAATCAAGGTCAATTTTGGATAAACTGTCAAAACATTGTCGTATTCAAACTTTAGAGGATTTATGAAAGACTAAATGTTTGAAAAAGTTTTGAAACCAACAACATTGACCACCTTGACTTTGAGATCAGCTTTGCACATTATTTGAAAGTTCAAGCACTTTTTAAATTAATAACCTTACTATCGCCCTTATTCTTACTTTTAGCGTTACCCAGAAACAACGACTCAACGGCTGATCTCAAAGTCAAGGTGGTCGATGTTGTTGGTTTCAAAACTTTTTCAAACATTTAGTCTTTCATAAATCCTCTAAAGTTTGAATACGACAATGTTTTGACAGTTTATCCAAAATTGACCTTGATTTGACCTTCTAAAGATCACGTCAAATACTATTTTCGAAAAGAAATTTCCCACTCTATCGATTGCCAGTGTAAAAAATGAAGATTTCCATTAAAAACAATAGGTGTCCTTGAAATAACCTTGAAGGTCACGTCCAAGGTCAAGTATAAGGTCACCATTGAGTTCCTCGTTGAAAGTTACACGAGGAATAGCTTTACCACTTGCAAAAATATTCAGAGGTATCTAAGAACCTTGCTGGAGTGTAAATAACCTTGGAGTAACCCTCAAGTTCAAACACTAGCTCTGACTTAATTACGTATCTGAATGTAAAATTTCCCGCTCTATCGATTACCAGTCTTAAAAATGGGGGTTCCTATTTAAAAAAAAAACAGTTGACCTTGAAATAACCTTTAAGGTCAAGTCCAAGGTCAAAGTGAATGTCACCATTAGATTCCTCGTTGAAAGTTACTTAAGAAATGACCTTGACCTTTATCAGAATTACTTTACCTCTGAAAATATTCAGCCGTCCCGGAACTTAATTGACACCCTGTATAAGTTACTTATGTGAGTTACTTTATTGAGAGAAAAGCTATGGCAAGTGGACACATAAATAAAAATTTTAAATGTTTTTGATGGAACAATACTAGAGGTAAATAACACTGTTTGGGTCTTAATAATGAATAAATAGCTTAAATTGTGCGAGTAGTGTAACGTGGCGCTTTTTCGCCCGTTACTTCGGGTGTCAGTTTTATTGGCAAACAAACAGCCAGATAGGAAGTCCCTCCACCACTGCCTACGACGCGTCTTAGAAATAGTTTTTTTCCGCGGAAGCGCTTCATTTTCAGGCGAAGATACCAAGGGCCAAATAAATCTCATGCAGATGCGCACCGAAGTGAGCCAGGTACCGATCGCCGTCGTCATCTGAAGCACCCGTTGCTGGGATAACAGCCAGGGGCAACGGAGGTCCAATTTGTCCAAAAAGATGAGTATTGCCTCCCAATTAATTTCCTCAAATTTTAGCCTGTGAAATCTTGCTTGAAGGCAGTGCTGCCGAGCTGCATGAAAATAGGAAATTTCCATCAGCGAGTTAAACTCGCTGCGGCTCGGAATGTCGAAATGTTTACGTGAACCAGCACTTAACTCCCCTATTTTTCAGGAGGACAGACGAGGGATGAGGAGGCAAGAGACGAGGTGTTTTCACTTTCACACTGGCCGTCCAGAATCACCCGAGCTAAGGCGAGCAATCAGCAGCGGTGACGCCAACGAGACGACCAGCGTCGGTGCCTTGGCCTCACCGAGAGAAACAGCGCTCTGCAACTTCGCAACTGGCTGGCCTGCTGGGAGGATCTTTAGGAGCAACTTGCGCGCCGCGTTGCTTGATTTTAAAGTCCAATTTGATTTAATTTGCTAATTTGTTCCGTGGCGGACCCACGTTTTCTTTTATTCTTTTCGCTGTTCGCTTGCCTTCGATTCAGGCCCCGTGGCCAGGCAACATCACACGATATACTTAGCAGCTTCAAAACGGCAGGACAAGGTGGCGACAATTATTGCGAAAGATAAGTGGTCTTGTTCGCCTACGTTGAGGCAATTAATTGTTACGCCAGGGTGCTCGTGCCTCGTCCTTGATTAAGCGTTTTTCATAAGGCATTTGTTATTCTTTTGCTGCGCCTATTTCATAATTAATTAAAGTCCGCGTATATTTTTGATGGAGTTAATTTAATTCTAAATTTTATTGATAAAGTCAAATATTGTAAATCTTGCAAGTAAATCTGAAATCTCTAGTATTATTTTGATTTGTTAAATTCTGAATATTACTTAGTAATCTCAATTGTAAATGTTATTTTATAAATTCAGACTTCTGTATTACTCTTATTGTGTTGTCCGCAACCTTCAGCAGCTTGGCCGTTCTCGACCTCACGACTCTCCGCTGAGTAGCTGGAGCGAGAGTCCGTATTGTGCAGAACTAATTCTTTTCGCGAGAGGCATTGCTCGCGAGCACTTTATTCTACAGTGCCTGGCGCCCCATCCCTTTTAAATTGGGATGTCGAGTATATTTAATTGGACCGCGTCGATAATTTCTTCCGCGGATTCCACTTTAACAATTTTTCTAGTTTGCGCGTTAGTGTGTGCGCACCTTGTGCGTGCAGCACGCCGATACCACACACGCGGCCGATTGCCCGTTACAGTAGTTAAAGTGTAAAAAGTTCCAGCAATCAAAAGTGATGAATACAATTATTGGGTTGAATATAATATCAATATTATACCTGTTAAACTGGAAAGTGTATTTTTTTTTCAATTTAACCCAGGCTGGCCCCCTTAACTGTGTGTATAATTATGTAAAAGTATTTCGTACTTAACCTACGACTTTTATTATGTTGTATTTATTTTATTAAGCTGTTTAACAAATTTGTGCATGTATAAGCGACAAAGATAAATAATTATAAGTTATAATAATTAAAGACTGATGATTTCTTATTAATAATTTGTAACAGAGGTACCGTTCACATGTGTGAACGATAGCTCTCTTACAAGTAAGCTATATATCGGTACCCGACACGAAGAATCACATCGTTCAATACGATTGACGAAAACTCACATCACTCAAAGTGGCTGATGAAGAATCACACCGCTCACGAGAGCTTTGTCGAAAAATAGCACGGTTCGCGCAGCGATGACGAAGAAGCACACCGTTTGCGAAGCTGTGACGAAGAATTACACCGCTCGCGGGAACTTTGTCGAAAAATAGCACGGTTCGCGCAGCGATGACGAAGAATAACACCGTTATTCTTATTAAACATAAAAATAATTATTAAAAATAATTTAACACTTTAAACCCTAAAGAGTAAAATCAGGATCGTCAGAGCCAATTTAGCGATTTACTCTTTACGATTAGAGTAAACCATTGATTTTATACTTTTAAAGTGTAAATATTTAACTTCTACTCTTTAAATGTTATAAGTTGAGAATAGTACATTACGACACGGGTGTGGAAGATAATTACACAGCCACACAAAAAAAAAAAAATTTTCTGACCTGAAGAGGAGACCTTCATATCCTATAGTATTTTGACCCGCTGAATCCGAATCCGGCTTCTGTTTGACCCCATCACGTCAGGGTCAAGGTCATTTAAATGTCAAATTGACAAAAAACCGCCCAAGCGGAAAAAAATTCTCTATTTATATGTTTTCGGGGTCGCTGAATTCGAATCCGATGTTTGTTTGACCCCATCATGTCAGGGTCAAGGTCATTTCAAGGTCAAATTGACAAAAAAGCAAAGAAAAAAAAAAAAAAAAAAAACAAAGAAACAGGTAAGATACATATTACGATGCAGGGATTGGAAACCGACTGCGGGCCCGCTTTCTCGCCCTGACCAGCCGCCGATGCTACTGGGCATCCGAAACCCTGCTGCATAGTAAAGAATACATTGTCTGTACCCGCCATGACGGCATGAATGCCTTCACCCAGGGAATCTGCCGGAAGAAAAAAAAGGAAACAAACAATTCCGTTGCCCGCCGTCACCGCGTGGAGGTACCCTGGGAGCGGATACAGACAATGTACTGTTCAGGGTGAGAAAGCGGGCCCACAGTCGGTTTCCAATCCCTGCATCGTAATAGGTATCTTACCTGTTTCTTTGTTTTTTTTTTTCTTTGCTTTTTTGTCAATTTGACCTTGAAATGACCTTGACCCTGACATGATGGGGTCAAACAAACATCGGATTCGAATTCAGCGACCCCGAAAACATATAGATAGAGAATTTTTTTCCGCTTGGGCGGTTTTTTGTCAATTTGACCTTTAAATGACCTTGACCCTGACGTGATGGGGTCAAGCAGAAGCCGGATTCGGATTCAGCGGGTCAAAATACTATAGGATATGAAGGTCTCCTCTTCAGGTCAGAAAATTTTTTTTTTTTTGTGTGGCTGTGTTATTAATTTAATCTGTGCGACGGTTTTCGCCTAAGCGGAGCGAGGATGAAAAGTCGCATAGGCTGAATAATCAGTTACGCTCCAGTTTCGTAATATAGTATTTTGTAGCACGGGAGTCAGAATTTGGAATTATCTAATACTTCTAAGTAAAAGATAATACCTTTATAATAATCAGACGTTTAGCGAACGATATTATTCTTCGTCACAGTTGCACGAACGGTGCTGTTTTTCGACAAAGCTCCCACAAGCGGTGTGCTTCTTCGTCACAGCTGTGCGAACTGTGTGGCTTTTCGTCAGCTGCTGCGTACGGTGTGACTCTTCGTAAAAGTCCGGCGAATGGTGTTATTGTTTGACATGCGTCAAACGGTGTGGTTCTTCGTGTCGGGTACCAGTATATTGTAACGTGGCGCTTTTTCGCAACTTAAGGGGATGCCGAACATAATTTCCACGCTCTACTGTACCGACAATTCTCTATATTCTCTGCTATAGCATCTAATGTAAATTTCATTTTTCAAATAATTTTGAAACGGCTTGCTTAATGGCAGTTCTGTTTGCATGAAAATATTATTTATAATTTGTAGAATGTGCGTAGACTTCTTTTTTGGCTGATTTCATTTTCTATTGCTGAAAATACTGACTTATTTTTCAATTGGAATTGAAATCAGCCAAAAAAGAAGTTTACGCACATTCTACGAATTATAAATAATATTTTGATGCAAACAGAACTGCCATTAAGCAAGCCGTTTCAAAATTATTTGAAAAATCAAATTTGCCTTAGAGGTTAGCAAAGAACACAGAGAATCGTCGGTATAGTAGAGCGCGAAAATTAAGTTAGGCATACCCTTAACAGCCAGGCAGGAGGTTCCTCCTCCTTACGCTATTTTGCCTTTGAAATACACTTTTCACAAAAATTAAGAGAACAAAAAAATTTTCGAAATTTTTTGGCAATTTTGAACAGGCTGTATCTTACAAGTGTCAATGGTCTCTCAATGGTCAGGTGCTTTAAAGGAACTAGACGAAGTTTGGTCAGCCATTTTTATAAACTTTAACGTTTATAAAAATGGCTGCACTAAAAAAACGTCTATAAGAATGGCTGCACTAAAAAAACGTTTATAAGAATGGCTGCACTAAAAAGAATTAATTTTAAATAAAATTTAAAATATTGAATTCATTGAAAATAATTAATTAAAAATTAATATAAATTCACAAGTTTTTCAGCTGTTGTGTCTAAAGATTTTACAGTGACCTGCAATCTACTGGTACAGCGACTTCCGTCATTAGATCAAACTAACCAGCATTGTTAAATCAGATAGGTAAAACTTATTTAATTTATAATGTTAATATCAAATATATTTTTAAATAAAAAAATATATTCTTTGTTTATATTTTTATTTGGCAAGAATAACGAAACTCAGCAACTTAAAATTATTTATATAACCAATGAGATTATTTGCACAGTAGAACTTGGTAAGTACTACTAATAAAAAAAAAAAAAAATTGCTCACATTTTGAAATTTTTGAGCATTTTGTAGTTTTTATTATAATAATTAGTTAAAAAATGTATTTTTCTATATAGAATACTTTAATATTTGTTATTTTATGATCTTAGGTGCAAAGTATTTTTATTATTGTAGCTACTAGATTGTGCAGCCTTGAAAGTACAATCTCAATATACGCTATAACTGTTGATATTAGACAACATGGCTGTAGGTAGCATCTCAATATAAGTCATCGATGAGATTCTCACGGGTTCAAGCAAATCTGTGACCCGAAAAAGTGAGACTCTCCTTGTCAGTGAAAAATGGTCGTACAGGAATAAAAAAAAAAGCTTTTGAAGCTTAAAAACTCTAGTTTTCAGATTTTTAATTGAAAATTTTTTTGAAGCACTGGAAGTTCTGCAATCCTTAGATAAAGCACAAAAAAAACTGCCAAATTTTTTGCACTATTTCTTACTCGACGCACATGGAGCTCTCGTTTTCGAGCTAAACCAAAGCATAGGTTGTATAGCCTGTTTATTCAGCTTCAATTTGCTTTTTTACTAGATTGGATACGATCATTTGTCTTCGAGATATCGAATGTTGAGTGCAAAAAGATCTTTTTTCATTCAACTGCCGATATCTTTGGAACTACTGGTCGCCCAGAGATCGGACAGAGGGGTTCGTTTTCTGCAAAAATTTCCTATAAAAAAGTGTCATAGTTAATTGAAAAAAAATATTTCCACCTGTAATTTCAAAAAAAAATTTAAAAAATAAAAAATAATTTTTTATTCGTTTTTAAGAAAATCAAAGTTTCTGAAAAAAATTTTTATTGATGGCCGAATCACCGCCGGCATTAGCGTTATCCAGAGCATACCACGTGGAAGTTGCACGGTCGGATTTATGCTTCTTTTGTGCTTACACACGTGTGTTAATAATGCTTCACAACATTTGAGACCCTGTAGTTTGTCGGCTCTACAGTATTTTATGACTCGAAACTCATTTTCGAAAGTGGGTAAGCATGTGTATGTGCGTGTGCGTGTGCATGTGCATGTGCGTGTGTTCAGTATTGAGAGTTCCCTCCTCTACTCCTAATTACAGCTAGCAATCATTCTTGTATATTCGAAATGCAATTTCGGATCATCCGTTGAGGGATCTGACGCCAAACTCTTATTAAAGCATTCTCTAATGCTGCTTATTGTTTAAATTCGGATAATTTTCACAAAATCGGCGGCCCAATATGTCCCAGACGTGCTCAATGGGATTCAGACCAGGACTCATTGCAGGATGCCTTAGCAATCTAATGTTGTTTCTCTGAAAGAATTGGAGGGTTGCATTCGCTGTATGAAGCCTAGCATTATCCTGCATAAAAATAAATCTTCTGTTTCTTGTTAAAGATAACACATGATGATTTGGTCAATATAACGCTTAGCATTGAGAGTGTCTCGAACAATTACTAAAGGAGTTCGAGAATCACCATCATCGATCCTGCACCGTAAGCACTTATGAAACGAATAAAACGTTGTTCATAATGTTGACCTGTTCGACTCCAACCTCGACTCGTCAGAGAAAAAACATTGTTCCAATTTCTCATTGACCAGTTTACATATTTATTAATTCATTTATTTCGGCCTATTGGCCCAGAAATAGACTTGGTTTACAAAGTACTTAAGCCTATGTATACATATAGCCACCCAAATTCATTCTTTCCATACACGCTCCACCTACTCTCCCTTACCCTATTACTTCCCCCTCCTTTTTATCCTATATTCAACATTCATCCTTACATCCTTTATAATACAAAAATATTATAATATAATAAAATAATATATATTTTCGCAAATACAATATCTTCGGTCCTTATTCTACCCTCATACAATCTTTATTTACACTCCAATAACTTCTTCTTTATTTCACATTACATTTTTTCTTTTTTTACATTCAGTCTGCGCACCTTACCATTACATTTTTACATTTTTTACATTTTATTTAAGCTTACATTTTTCTTCTTCATACACTTCAATTTACATCGCTTCACTACTTAAATACTAACTTTTTAACATCCATTCACTTATACTGTAAAACCTATATTTTATCTTACTCTTTGATCTTTTGAGATTCTATTTCGTATCTTTTTCTTTTCTCTATCTCTTTTAACACTTTTTCAAAAAATTTCCCCACCTCCCTATTTCCCTTTTCGCAGCAGGCATTTTCCCATCTAACATTTACAATACTTGGTAATTCTGTCCTCCACTTTTCTGTATAATCACAATCCCAAACTAAATGTTTAATTGATCCTTCCTCTTTCCTACACAACCTACATTTCCGATGCTCCATATCAGTCCAGTATCTATTCCCCTCTCCTAAAGTACCACATCTCACCTTCACCAAAACCCATGCCCATCTTTCTAATTTTTCTTCTCTTAAGTATCCAGGTAATCCCATGACCGACCACTCTTTGTATTTCTTATTATATTTCGCCTTCTCTATTTTGCTCCATATTATTTGGTTTTCTATACCCTTACTTCTTCTATCTAATTCTTTTTCAATGTTTTGATTTTTCCTCCCCTGCCCTTGCCATCTTTCTATACATTCCTCACTTAAACCTAAACTGTTCAGAAATCTAGTCTTATCTTTACATATCAGCCTTTTCTCCACACCCCCATGTTTCTCCTCCCAGCATACTTTTGTCAATCTTTCCTCTCCTCTGTGTTTTACCTTTTCTTTGTATCTCCACGCTCTCACTCCTCACGCTAAATTCATTTTTTCTATCCCTACCTCTTTTTTAATAAGTTATCTAGGCGTACAAAAGTCCAGTCTTAAAATCCACCTTACATAGTCAAGTTGAATTTTCTCCAGTTCTTTTTTCTCCTCCCATCCCCATATCTCCACTCCGTATTCTATTACACTTTTAATTAATGCTCTAAATAGTTTCATCCTCCTCTGTATGTCAAATTTACAACACCTTTCACCTAATCCCCAAACTTTTTTTGTCACCGCCATCCCTTTTGCTTTCGCTTCTTTAATATGCTCATTCCATTCGCCATCATTGCTAAATACGAATCCTAAGTATTTGAATTTTTTAACCTCCTCTAATTCTTTCCCTTCCCATATCCATTTCCCTTTTTTCTTTTTCCTCTTTCTATTGAACCCTAATACTTTTGTTTTTTCGATACTTAAAATTAAATCCCTTTCCCTCAAAAATTTTCTTAGTGTCCCTAGCATGTACTCCATAGCCGTTTTATTTTTAGCCAATAATGCTAAATCATCCGCGTATGCTAAACTCCATAGTCTCCCCCTCCCCAATTTAACTCCTCCTATCTTCCTTTTACTCAATTCCTTTTCTAGTTCGTTGATGTATATACAGAATAGGATCGGACTTAATACGTAACCCTGTCTGAGCCCCTTCGCCGTCCAAAACTCTTCCGTGAATCTCTCTCCTACCTTTATTCTAACTATCGTTTCCTCATATAAACCTTTTATTTTTTCTATCAAATAATCGCTAATTCCTGTCCTCTTCATAATTTCCCATATCTTTTCCCTGTTTAGAGTATAAAAAGCTGCCTTTAAATCTACAAATACCGACCATAATTCCTCCTTATGTATTTTTGCCCTCCTGGCTAAATGATCCAATATATATATGTTATCTATCGTTGATCTACCTTTCCTAAACCCTTGTTGGCCCTCTGGCAGTACTTTTTTTTCCTCTACCTCTTTTTCTAACCTTTCTCTAATTATCTCTGTGTATATCTTATAAGCTGACGGCATCATCGTTATTCCCCTATAATTTCCTACCTCGTTTATATCTTCTTTTTTATATATTGGCACTATAATTCCCACTTTCCAGTCCTTCGGAATATCTTCTCCCTCCCATATTTTTTCTATCATAGTCCCTAGCATATCTTTTAATTGTTTCCCCCCATATATCCATGCTTCATTTTAAATTTTATCAAATTCCGCCGCTTTTTTCATTTTCAGTGATTTCCATGCTCTTTTAATTTCTCATCTTCGTTACCTTTTCTTTTATCTTTTCTCCTAATCCCTAATATCTTATTTGTCGCCCCTCCTAAAAGTTTCATGAAGTGACCAATCCAATCCTCCTCTTTTATCTTAAGAACTTCTACCTTTTCATTCTTCTTTCTATATCTATTACTGAAACCCCAACCCTCGTTTTCATTTTTTATTTCTTTTAACTCTTTATCTATTTATTTTTCATTTCTATTTCGCTCTCTCTACATGTATTTCTGCATTCCCTCCGTTCCTTAATGTATTCCTCTTTGTCACAGTCTCCCTTCCTCCACCTAAAATACTTAATTCTCGTTGCTCTCTTTTTTCTCGAACATTCTTTGTTCCACCATTTTTTCCACCCTATTTTTGTTTTCCTAAATTTTCTTGTCTCTTTCGTTACCGCCCCCTACCATCAATTTAATTTTTCCCATATCCTCTCTATGTTATCTCTCTCTTTCATCTTTAATTCTTCATTTTTCTCTGTTTCTTTACAAAATCTTTCTATTGTCTCCTCCCTCCATATTATTATTTCTTTTTCTATCTTTTCCTCTTTCTTCGCCCTCATTCCCTTCCTCCTTCTATCCCCTTGTAACCTGACACATATAGGAGCATGATCTGACTCTATTCTTCCCTCTACTTTAAAATCTATTACTCTCTCCTCAACTCTCTCATTTGCTATTACGTAATCTATTACCAAAGAACCTCTCGCGCCAATAAATGTAAACTCTCCCTCCTAATCCCCCTCTGTATTCCCATTTAAAATTTTCCACCCATTATTTTCTTCCCAAATAACTAACTTCTCACTGTTATTCCCCTCTATCTAGTCTTTGTTTTTTCTCCTCCATCCCTCTTCAATTTCTGAATTAAACCATCTAATCTTCCCTTTTCTCCTATTCTAATATTGAAATCTCCTCCTATCACTGTTATCCTCCCTTCATTTACCTCTTCTTTTCCTATTTCATTTAGTATACTGTCAATTTCTCCTGAATTATATACCGCCCAAAATCTTAGTTTTTCTTCGTCATTCATCATATCTATGCAAATTAACCCCTTATTCTCCTCCCTTATTCTCGTTGGTTTCCCTATTGTCCCCATTCCTCCTTTATTCCTATTATGAACCCTCCCCTCGCCCTTCCCTTCTTGTTTATTTTCTTTGCCGGCATTATCTCCCACTTAAAACTCTTCGATAATCTATCTATTAAAGCCTCCCTTCCCTTCTCTTCTACCGATGTTTCGGACAGACTTACCAAGTCATATTTTCTAATGAAGTCCCAGAACTCTTTATCTTTATTGTAAATGCCTGCTACATTCTTTTGCTCTGTTTTCACGTTAACGTTACAGGTGGAAACATTTTTTTTTCAATTGACTATGACACTTCTTTATAGGAAATTTTTTGCAGAAAACGAAACCCTCGGTCCGATTGCTGGGCGATCAGTAGTTCCAAGGATATCGGCAGTTGAATGAAAAAGGATCTTTTTGCACTCAACATTCGATATCTCGAAGATAAATGATCGTATTCAATCTAGTAAAAAAGCAAATTGAAGCTGAATAAACAGGCTATGCAACCTATGCTTTGGTTTAGCTCGAAAACGTTTTTCCGTTTGTGTCGAGTAAGAAAAAAGTGCAAAAAATTTGTCATATTTTTTTTTGTGCTTTATCTAAGGATTGCAGAACTACCAGTGCTCCCAATAATTTCGAAAATTTGTTTGTTCCCTTAATTTTTGTAAAAAGTGTAGATTTTTCGCGGATGCATTTTAATTCCCCAGCATCAAGAATCATCCAGATGGCCAAATCTTTACGCAGAGTCACACCAAGGCAACCCAGGTACTGATTGCCACCGTCGTCGGAGGCACGCCGTTTTTTAAGATCTACTACGCGTTTTTCTTTACGGCATTCTGTGAATTAATATTTGTACTTTCTTACGCTTGCATGCGTAAAGTTACGCTAGAGTCCTCGTGATTTGGTGGAATTAGCTTAAAGGGGATTAATATATTAACTTAGCCGAAGTGTGAGGCTGCGGAATTTAGTCGTCTATTATTGCAGACATTTTCGTGCAAAATATTAGTAATTGCCTAATAATTTGCACGAAAATGTCTACAATAACTTTTTATGTAATTTTTTTCAGAAGTGATCCGATACATCTGAAGTACAGGTAATGAAGAGTATTTTAAACCTGGTCCGGTGACATAAGTTACTTTATTGAGAAAAAAGCTATGGCAAGTGGACAAAGAAATAAAAATTTTTAATGTTTTTGATGGAACAATGCTAGAGGTAAAGAACACAGTTTGGATTTTAATAATGAATAAATAGCTTAAATTGTGCCAGTAGTTAAAGTGTAAAATGTTCCAGCAATCAAAAGTGATGAATACAATTGTTATAACTATTATACTAGAAAGTGTATTTTTTCAATTTAACCCAGGCTGGCCCCCTTAAGTACGAAATACATTTACATACTCATAGATAAATGTTAAAAATAAAATAAATTGATAACTTACTTATTTAAAGTCAGTCGATCAGTGAAAGCAGCAGAGCTGAAATAATCTACTTGCAATAAGCAATCAGCGAGACGAGTTGTTTGAAATCGTAAGAGGCGGAGCTTCACCATCAGTTCATATGCGCTCGGTCGGATTTTCCGCTGGGTCTAATATTTTTTCCGGAATGGTGGAGGGGGTGCGAAAAAAGCAACGGTTCGTTTTGAATAAGGTACCGAACCATCGTAATTACATATATATCCGTTCCGATATCCGCATCCGGTAAAGTTCACGCGATATTGCCCTCAGTTTTCATGCGGCAAAAGCCTGTAGCGCTCTCCGTGTTGAAGCGAAGCGAAGCCCCGGTCGGCTAGTAATTACAGCAAGGGATTTGAAGTACTACCTTACATACTTGAGTTTAGAATTAAAGATCCATGAAGCAGCATATCGAATAGCTACGTCTGCCTCGCGTAAAATTTACGCACGTATGTTCTTCTAGTTCAATAAATTTCAAATGGTTGAATAATACCTTACCTTTAGAATACAATTACTATTAACCAGAAGATTTCCTGGTTTGATATCTCGATGTAAAATTCTGGCAGAATGTAAATACTTAAGACCTGAAAATAAATAATATATGTAAATTAAAAATATATTCCTAAAATGTTGTTTGTTTTAGTAACATAACTATGTATAACACTAACGTTCACAATAAAAATGAATTTAAGCATTTGTGTAAAAAATTAATTTCTATTTGAATCGTGTCAACATTTGAAATGAATTAATGTTCATTACACGTGAAAAACTGATTAATCAAGTCATTTTATTTTGATTGAATTTCATTAACTTAAGGATAAATGAATCATTAAATTTGGCATGACATTATTTTGTTCGTATCAGGCTATAATTACGCCCGAATATATTCTATAACTAGTTTTTTATTTTACTATTTAATATCATTTAATATAAATTGTATCGGGGCTGTTCTTTCCTATTTGTCTCGTGGAGGAGACCTTTTTCTCCACGAGACAGGTGCAATGGGGCACACACGAGTGCCCCGCGAGGCCTTATCTCGGGGTGCGCTCGAGCACCCGACGGCGAACTCACGTCGCCGCGGCATGTCTACAACGCGAGAGTACGCCTGTACACTCGCTTCTCGTACTCAGGTGCTGGATGCGAGCGCATTCCTCGCGCTCGCGTAGCTGTCGTCCTACTAGACAGCTGATGCCGGCCGCTCAGCTCTACGGACTACTCAAAAGTATGACAGCCAAGTAAAAATGAACATCGGAGGCCTTTATTGCCTCCGTGAAAAGAATTACGATCACCCGCGTCCCGGGGAAGTTAGTAGAGCTCGGGCGCGTTAGCCATGTGCTCCGAGCGCGCCCGAATGTTACCGAGCGGAGCCGCACGCGAACACAAACGCGAGCGCTCCTGTGAATTCTCGGCCTCTTCGAGAATTCACCGGCTGACCGCGCGACTCACGATCGGTGGTGTTTACACGGAGCAACGCGTTGCTCCGTGTAAACAAACTCTTGTGTACGTGAGCAGGCCGCCAGCCTGCTCTGCACGGTACGCGTACGTAATCACATGAGGAACGGGACGCTTGCCCGTTCCACGCAACACACGATGAACTCGACATCAAGCGCGTGCTCTCGGCACCGACGTTTCACTACGTTGCGGCTCGTCTGCAGGAGCCGTGACTCTCACCGCACGAGAGTCGACGAACACGATCTAATTCAGAGAGAGAGAGAGAGAAAACGAGAGAACCGATTCCGCGCGCACGCCGGGCAACGCTATGCCCTGGAGTCGAGGCGCTCCTCGACTTCTCGCCGGGTACTCGCTCGCACTCGCAACAAAATAGTCGGGCGGTACTTATAGTTCCGCAGCCGGTCACAAGTCTTGGCCGCTCGCTCGCTTCTTGCTCTCCCGCACGCTAGTCCTTGCTCGGGTCACCTCGTGTCATTCGCTCGCGCGCGCGTCCTTCGTCGTCGACGGCTCGAGAGAATCTCTCGAGCTTCCAATATGGTTGCCGCTCCCGCGCGCGTTGGCCTAGCCTCACCTAGCCGCGCTCACTTGCGCCAGCTCGCGACGACGCGATGGTACCCGATAGTACCTCGCGTCACAAAATATATCCCCATATTCCTCTTTCATCCCTTTATACTCCATTTATACCCCTTATGATTTGCTGTTCGATTTAAAAATAAAATACATTAATT
Organism: Sycophila sp. Sp_5; assembly: GCA_018906775.1. Lineage (NCBI taxonomy): Eukaryota > Metazoa > Arthropoda > Insecta > Hymenoptera > Eurytomidae > Sycophila > Sycophila sp. Sp_5. Next base: position 43,770 of record JACCID010000345.1, read on the forward strand.
CGCTTTACTCGCACATGCAATTGCATACGCACTGTAATTATTTTTATTAACTTTCATGAATACTGCCAAATTACAATGCTCCAAATGAAAAAAATGAAGCTTGGAATAGTGGAGAATAAGAATCTAAAGATGTAGTATCAAGGTAAACGATCTAGAGATCCGCAATCGGGAGGAGAACTAATTTTACAACTGGTCTTCGCAATGACCCGAGACAGGTTTGGATGGTTATAACACAAACTTTTCCGTCGTTACCCGAGTGTAAGTCAGTAATCGTGGCCATTGGCCATTTACCAGGAGGGGAGTTATCACTCCGAATCAGAACTAGATTACCAATTTTCGGTGACAGTTTTGGCCGTAGTCATTTGCTTCTGGCTTGCCAGGTAGTTAGGTATTTGTGCTCAGAGGTGTTAGGTCATCTGTAGTTCCAAATACCATCGTTTGCCTATCGAAATGTCTTGAGCAGAGAGATCAGGTTCTGGTACGAGATACGAAACAGGCTGAATTGGAAAGTGCGCAGGGATTAAAAAATCCAAATCGAGCGGTCTTAAATTCATATTTGCTTATAACCCTTCTCTAATAGTATTTCAGAGACTAAACGCCCACTTCCCATAGATCCGGAAGTGCGGGGTACTCGCTGGATTAAAATGTCAGTCCGTTCCTTCACTCGCAAGGTGATTTACGATTTTTAAGCTATAGGTTGATCCTGATGGAAGCATTGTACGAAGTTCTGTATCAGCGCCAAAAAAGGTCGTGCCCTGACCGAAAAATTACTCCTTACAATGCCATTTCCGTACAGTGAATCTATGACAGGCTATAAATGATTCGGATGAGTAATCTTCGACCAACTCTACTTGTAAGAGAGTACTAATACTAAGTGTACCTTTACATCTTGACTTAGTCAGGCGTACATTTATCGGACCTGCTTAGTCAACTCCAGCTTTCTGAAAAACTTACTGATTACACACGAGCTTTGGCCAAAGTCAAGTGTGTGACACAGTGCAGAATGTGCAAATACGCTTTACTTTATAAAAAGGAACATAATTCGAAATGAATAAGGCAACAAAATTGGATGCTTTGCACGACTATCAGTTAAAGCATTAAAAATCCTGCCGTCCATCTTGATCAGACGTTTTTCGACGAAGTGGTTCAATGAGGTTAAAGAATTCCGTTCGTTTAACATCTTTTTGCTCGTTCATATTTGATACTCAATGTGAAAGAAACTTTGTTGTATCAGATAAAATTATCAACTTTCGTTAAAGTTTTAGAGTTACTTCTTAAGAAATCAGGTCCTTTCTACCACAAATCTATTGTTTGGAGTACAGACGGCTCAATACCTCGCGACAGAAATTCCGCAGAATTTTTGTTGTCATCTGCTGAATCCGATCATAATTGAACACCTTGGGTAGAAAGTGGAGTGGAATCTAAGTACTATTTCGTCAATTGGACGAGGAGGAGCAATGCACATAATTCTAAACGCGGTTTGCTTAAGGTCTTAACGGGCACTACTCACATTCTACGAATTATAAATAATGTTTTGATAAAATCAGAAATGTTATTAAGAAAGCCATTTCAAAATTATTTGTGAAACCAAATTTGCCTTGGATACTAGCAGAGAATATAGAGAATTGTCGGTATAGTAGAGCACGAAAATTAAGATAGGCATCCCTTTAAATGGAGAGAAAAAATGCTAAACAAGAGCAATACATTAAATTATTTATAAAAAATTTCACATTTTTGCTACTTTCTACTCTTTTTAAGTGTAAGGCAAAGCGATAATTAAGCCATTAAATAACGAACTGATGGGAGTAAGAAATACATAAGAGAAAAGCCCATTAAGATCGCTATTAGCGTTTAGTGCGATATTAATTTGGTACGATACTTAGACCATAGGCAGGTTTCTTGCTGACTCCGTAAAGCTGGTTTTCTAACCTCAAAAACGTCACTCTTCTCGTTTCTCAATCGAGTCGCATTGCAGTACGTCGCTTTTTGGATCATGTGAAGATGCTTTCCGCCATTCCTGTATCTACCCTTTCGAAGGTGTTGCGTTGGACTTGCCTGTTGTGGTTCGCGAAAAGCAGCTCTGATAAAAGTTGTTGCTCTACTGGGAAGCACCATGTCTCGATGTAGCATCCGCTCGTAGATTTTCTATTGCTGTTGTGTAGATTTCATCATGTTATCTTAGTAAAGTTAATTTCGCAGACCGAATGTTGCCAGCTTTTTCCGGCTTCACGTGTTTGCTCTTATTAAATATAGTGACGCGGCGCGTCCCACAATTCTGTGAACTGAACAGCAACGTATTCGGCACTTTGAGATTTATTAATTTAATAATTTAATTTTATTAATTTAATTTAATTTATTTATGGAAGGACCATAAATAATAAATTGAAAAATAAAATATTTAAACTATATTTTTTATTTTCTATTTCATTTATCAGCAGACTGGGATCCTACGTTAAGTTCACTGCATCGTCCGGACCAGAAAACGCCGGTTGCATACTTGCGCTGACTGGTTATACACCTAAAACGCAAAGTAAAATATCTCCCCTGCTCTACCGTTCGGTGAGGTATCCTACCCCGCCGCTTAGCTGCGCGGGGTACGCATGAATACCAGACAGCAACCCCGAGTCAACAGCGACCCATGTACAATGCAAGAGTAGCCGCTTACTCTCATCCGCATTCGTATGGTCACGCGTCGGCAGCTTGAAAATACCTTGCAAGACGCGCGGGCTAAGTCGAATACCCACGCATCACAAATTATGGAAAACATATATATAAATTTGCAAGTTGAGGATGCTTTCAAACATTTATCCCATTCTCCAACCGTATTTATCCAATTTCTTACTTTTACAGTTTCAAAAATATATCAAATATGTTATATGTTGACATGTTCTTAATAGGGAATCCTCATTTAGAGGCGTCAAGAATTTTTTTTTTGCTTAAGTGGTTTACAAAACTATCCAAAAATGGGTACCTGAAATTTTAGATGCGAATTAAAAATAATTTTGAAGTAACGGTAGACATAGCGAGCGTGCGTCAAGCAGATATACGAGCGCTCAGATAGGCTAAAGCGCATGCGCGCTCCGCCCTTCAATCTACACTGCAAAAAATCCCAAATGTATATTACAATATAATTTCTTTGAATAGCAACATATAATTATCATCTCAGAAATGAAAAGAGCGGAAAATTTTACGTCCGAATGTGACATTGACCATGTCACATGATGTCATCCTTGACCTTGAAGGTTATTTGAAGGTTAAATTGGTTTTTTCAGTAGGAACCCACAATTTTTAGCTCAGAAATGTAAAGAGCGGAAAATTTTACGTTCAGATGTGACCTTGTCCATGACCTTAGCCTTGACCTTGAAGATCGTTTCAAGTTTAAATGTTTTTTTCAGTGGGAACCCATATCTTGTATTCAATAACCATGAGTGACCACAATTTACCTTTGATGACGATTAGTGACCATCATTAGGTACATCTGCGGTTATCCACTAGTGGCCATAAATGAATTCAAAGTTAGATACCTTTGATTTTTGGAATTTCAACACTAATTCTTTAGTTAATTGATATTTTGTTAACAATTGGTGTGACTGTTAGTGATACTGCCCGTGTAGTCTACAAAACTATTTATTCATGTAGCTGTTGCTTCTTCGAAAGTTCTGTTTAGAATAGATGAGAGGCACAGAAAGTTTTTGCTGGTTGTTATTCCACCTATCATCCACGGATTAGCTAGCGAGATTTCCTACGTGTCCTGTTTCCTTTATGAATAGTCCTTTTCTGGCTCCTCTAACGGAACAAGAGAAGGTTACAATTTTGATGATGAGAGGGTGGGGAGATAGACAGAGATCGTACGATGAAGTGCGAATATTATTTAATGAAACCTTCCGAAATGACGATGAAGGAATTTCGAAGTCAACTGTTTTCCATACTGTACACCGATTTGAAGAAACTAGGGTTAATAAAAATCGTCTAAAATCTAGAAAATCAGTTTCCGTGACGTCAGAAGAAAGTCAGTTTGAAGTAGTGCAAGCATTCATTGAAAATCCCTATTTGTCAAGTAGAAAAGCAACCCAAGAACTTGTAATGAGTCGAACATTAATTAAAAGGAATTTAAAAATTATCAAATTTCATCCGTACAGGAGATCGCTGGTAATAATATTATAGGATGGAGCGTTTGCCCATTATGGGGTAATTGTTAGAGGTTATTTGAATATTATGGTTCCAAATCGCTGGATTGGTAGGAGAGGCGCAATTGAATGGCCAGGAAGGTCACTGGACCTAGCACCAAACGATTTTTTTCTTTGGGGGTACATAAAAAGCAAAATTGATTATACCAAACTACGTGATCTGAATCAATTAAGGCAGCGAATAGTTGACGTGTTTGCTCAGACACCACCAGACACAATTAGACGTGCCTTTGAGAATTTCTATTTCCGCTTAGCACACTGTCAGACTATTATTGAAGGGAAACATTTTGAGAATGAATTGTAAATTGACTGGCCGGGGTCTCTCACCCTTGCTTTGATTGGTCGGAATATTCAAAGTCACGGTGGCGGTCAAGGTCGCATTCAAACGTAATATTTTCCACTCTTTCCATTTCTGAGGTAAAAATTGTAGGTTCCCGCTGAGAGCAATTTGACCTTCAAATATACCTACAAGGTCAAGGATAAGGTCATGGTCAATGTCACATTCGGACGTAAAATTTTCCGCTCTTTTCATTTCTGAGGTGAAAATTATGAGATGCAATTTAAAGAAATTAACTAAAAAATCCTATATCTTTGTTTTAAGTTTTTTTTCCTAAGATACAATCCGCCGAGTTATTATGCCATTCCGATACTTTTGGCCCATTTTAATAACTTGGTATAACTTGGAAAATTATGATTATAAACTTTAAAAAAATTCCTATTTATTGGTAATTAGAGCAACTATTGGATACAATTTCTATAGTGTTCTATTAACTATTAAATCAAAGAAAAAATATTGAATAAAAAAAAGCTTTTTTTATTTCTGGATAATTGGAGTAAATTTATTAGTTCTCTATGAAATTTGGTTTGTAGCTTTCTATAATGATATTCTTTGATAAGTTTAATTTTAGCAAAATTTATAAAGCTGTTATGTCGCTACATGTTCATTTTTTAAAATTTGTATAATGCTTTAAACAATCTACACAACAATGTGGGATTTTCATACTTTTCGTGTAATATCCATCAATACTCTTCTGGCTAGAAAGAAACGAAAGATTCAAGGCTAGAAAAGTATCTTGGCGCACCGCTGCGCGTGTAGGAAAGCTGAAGGAAATTTTCGCTGAGGAAATACGGTCGAAGTCAGCGGCAGCTCTCTCGCTCTAACTTCGCCGTAACAGCAAGAGAGAGACCCAACTGGAAGTTCACCCAGCAATTTGCCAAAAAGGCAAAAATTAGACACTCTCAGTCTGAATCTGGATTAGGACGAACGTGCCAGTCGATGCTCGCCTACAACATCCCAGCCCTCCAGCATTCTATCCGCGATTTATTTTAAACAGCAATTTATTATATTTTAATTAAATTATAAATTTATGCTATCTCCGATCAACTGGAGATCGTGACCGTTTTTTCATCCACGCCGTACACTTGTTGATACGCCTAACCTCGAAACGTAAATTATTTATATATAAATATACATATATTTCAATTCTTTCTTCGAAATCCAAAATAAATTATTCGGAACGGCGTCACTCCTTTGGAAGTACCGGTGCGCGTTGAGGCACTTCCAGATTTATTTATTTTCTCTGTACTCCAAAATCCCGAATAGATCATTAAGTACTACAATGCACAAGAGCGCAGCAGGTCGCGGTTTCCTTTCCACTCCGTCACTTTACCACGTAAATAAACTAAGAAAGAAAATTCCGTGCTGCGGACTACTCTGGGTTTTATAAATACCCATTAGCTATTTATTAACTAGGGTATTTATGCCTTTTTGCAGCATCGCCGGGACAATTTCATCCGGTCCCAGTGACTTTTAGGCTCGAAGAATCCGGTGGCGCATCTCACTATATCTTCCGTAATTACTTGATCATCTGTGTCCCAGTTTGACCATTCACTGGTTTCTGACTTTGGGCTTGGTTGATCTTCCCTTTCCAACCCTGGGAAGTGAGCTGCAAGGAGGCCTCCTTGCTATCCGTTGCCCTTCCCAAGGAGATCTTATCTTATTATAGTTACTCCCAAAGTGTCTCGTTAGAACTCACCACCTCAGTTCCTGGCAGTAGTATCTCCAGCATTCTTTTTTGGCTAGATCAAGCGCAAATTTGTACTGTCCTTAAGCCATACTTGAAGGTGTCTCTTTCTGCTACTCCTCTACATTTTTACCACCTCCTTAAAAGTTTTCTTAGCTCTCTGTGCTGGAATTCCAATTTTGGATCCCATCAGGGTGCACTTTTACTCTCATTCTTTTTCTCACCCTGCAGGTGTCCTGAAAGGATCCTATAATAGCTTTCTAAATCAGTCTGCAGATAGTCTATCTTTCTTTAGTCGTCCTCCGTATACCCACAGTGTCCGTTTTTCTTTCTTCTAGCCTTTTGAGATACAGGTCCCAGTTTGTTTTCCTGGGATTCATCCACTCTTATATCTTGTCTTGTGCATCCTCCGCCCTGAAGTGTATCAGCTCATGATCGGAGACAGAGATTTCGTCAGACACTCAATCCCGATACCATGCTAAATACATCTCCAGAAATCAGGGTGATGTCCAAGCCATCCTCCCGGATAGCGCTCCTAAACGTAGGGACTCACTCCCTGTTAAGAACGTCCGATTTTATAGAAGCCATAGTCCAGCAGGTCTTGCCCCTGCTGTTACAATTCATACTTCCCCACATATTGTGATGGGCATTGACATCACGTCCAATTGCCTTTCTCCCTTTTTGGCATTCTTCTATAAAGGATCTTACGTCGAATAAGGGCGGCCTCTCCTCCGCGTTTCCTTCCTCCTTTTTCATATTTCACATTGGCCGTTGTGAGATCCGCATGGCAGAACTTCAGACAGGCCTCACCCTGCAAGCTCCTTAGGATCACATTCTCCCACATCTCCTCAGGATCAGATTCTAGCGTGAGTCCCGTCTTTGTAAAACAACATGCCACACCCACACAAACTCATTTATATTCTGTTCTTCTCTCTATCAGCCAGCCTGTAAGATATTGAATAAAAAACAGCACCCAATGTTCAAACATTATAAATTATACTTGAATTTGTTTTATTATTTTTTACGGATTATTTAACCTTTATCCCGAACAATTTTTGATGCCGAAACCCGGGACTTAACGTCGGGAATTTTGTGCGGGTAAACGACGATTGAAGATTATAAATAGCAATAAAACCATGCCGCCTAAAAGAAAAGGTGCAGCACCAACTAGCCGAGCTCGGAAAGGCAGAACAGCGGCTCCTCGCGCCGCGGAAAATGCAACCCATGACGATCATGGCGGTAAGACATTGAATAAAAAACAGCACCCAGTGTTTAAACATTATAAATTATACTTGAATCGGTTTTATTATTTTTTACGAATTATTTAACCTTTATCCCGAATACAACCCCTAAATTTCTTGAAATAGGGTTTGAAAAAGTACGAATTCTTTTAAGGGCGAAGGGTAGAGTTTTACAAATTTTTAAAGATTTGTATTTGTTTAATATCTAAATAAGTATGCACATTCGGCCCGCTGAAGCGCCAAAGTCGGAGCGTAAAAGCGTGTATTGCAATGACGTAAACAAAAAATTCGAACCTCCTAGATAAGTACTTAGCCTAAACAAATTTGAGGTCTAAGTTCCGCTAATTTGTTAAGGTCTCTATTTGTTTATTGTATAAATAAGTATATCCGTGATTTAAGAAATCATAGCTGTGAAACATTGAATCCCGGGCCGAGGAACCGCCGAAGTCGCAGTCGAAGACGACTTCGGCGCTACAGCAGCCCGAGAATCGATGTTCCACAGGTTTATTTCCTCGAATTCATAAAAAAAGTCATGTGTATGCTTATTTATATCAACAAATCGCAATCTTAAAAAAATTGTGAAAGACTGCCCTTCGCCCTTAATAATTCCGTAATTTTTTCATCACCGTTTTTAAAAAATTTAGAGGTTGAAATTGTGACGTCCAGGTAGCTGGAATACCGGGAAAGTGACAGAAGATCGATCCTCTTTTTACCGGTTACATTGCCTTAGCTAAAGCTAATTGGTAACGCCAATAAACACTTTAACGTCCATGAGGACGTTTTTTTGGAAACTTTTTCAGTCACAAACTTCACTAAAATATAATTTTTCAAAATACTAAATCAAAGGTATTTCTTATGTAGAATTATATGCTTTTTCAGATTCTGGCATGAAAATATTTGAAAACGTAAATATTCAGAAAGTTATAAACAATTATTTGTAAAAAAACACGAGTCTGTCAGAAGAAAATTTTTTTTTTCAAATTTTTGAATGGAAACAGCAATGAGCCGTAAGCATAACCAGTAAATTTTGCGCCCATGGTAACCACTAATATGGCGCCAAAAAGCCAAAAAGTAATAGATAACATGTTTAATTGCTCAATTTTTTTACTCAAAATGAATCAACTTTACGAAAAAATTTTATGGAACAAAAAGTGATTTGGGCATCTTACTACTTGTGAAACTTGTCAATAATTTTCTGTCTTTTTTAGTTGGAGATTTGCTAGTAGTCAATTGTTCCACTAACTTAAGGCGAAATTCTTTAGAAATCACTTGAGGTTTCGAACCTACTTTGTTGTATAAAATAAATGAGTTTATAAATTAGCATCTACGTAATTCCAAAGTATACGATGCCACCATTTTTTTGACTTGCGGCTTATTTTATACGTCGAAACCAGATCATCAGATTTATCAGTATAACCCATGTACTTGGTAATCTATAGTCTGAGCATATTACTGGCACAATTATATTCAACAGAGATCTTTTTGTCTGCGTTGTACCATGGCTGTTCCACAAGGATTATGATAATTGGATAAAAAAAGTAATGACTTCTTTTCCATCGAATACCAGTATTTGATGTTTTATACTCATAAGGACCACGTTTCATTTTTTTATCCGGAGTTTCACTCTTTGGCAATCTTTTACGCTTTTTACAAACGGTCCAACAAGCAAAAATTTTATCATTTTTTAGTTCAACTATAAGGTTTACACTTGTAAAATAGGATGAAAAAGTCATTATTTAATAATATTTAATTTGTTATTAACAAATTCTTAAAAAATCAAGTTAAATTGCATTCTTATATAAATACTTTAACCCTACAGTGACGGGAAATGCAAAAATCTCAATCGAAAACAATTTTTATAGTCTAATATAATAAAAAAAAGAGTGTTAGTGGAGACTGGAACCCCGAAGAAGCGATGGCCAGACCGGAGTTACTGGAAAATCCTGGAGAACCAACTTCTGCAGTGCGCGTGGTCCCTTTTAAGACCCGGGGTCTAGTTCTCCCCACTAAGGGTGCCAGGTCATTTAGCCATCGCTGATTTCAAATCTGCGATCCATTTGCCCGTATCTAACGATATGATATTTTTGACCCTGGATTCTAAAAGAGCGGACAATTTTAAGTCCAAATACGTATTGACTTCTATTTATTATCGACCTCTATGGGGCATGTAGCGATCATCCAAAATAATTCGCAATTTGTCCTTTAAATGCCCTTAATCCTGACCTGACGGCATCAAACGGATCCCAGATTTGAATCAGCGACCCAAAGAAGATATAAAACACATGGTCTCATCTAAAGGTCAGAGAACTATTTCTTTGTGGGGTTGTGTTAATCTCATTTTTAAGCTTATAATTAATGATTTTTATAAATAAAGAATAACTTAAACTGTAACTTAATATTTATAATGTGATGTTGCGTTTCGCCCGCGGGAGTCGCGAGGCTTCCCCGAACAACGCCAACAAAGAGTTGCACCACAAGTGCCCGGGAATTTTCGTTGTAAGGGCGCCAGGTGTATGAAACACCGCCCCGGGTTGCTTCCTTCCTTCTGCATTGGCTAGCTTCTGGGAGAGCTAGAGACCTAGACTCGATAGCCGACGGGGATCGGCTATCCGCGACAATCGGACTGTTCACACATACGAAAAACCCTCTCTCATAAATAAAACAACGTCGTTAATTTTACTCTATTTATTCGCCTCTTCCACTGAGTCTCATGACGACAATACAAATTATCTTATAAATATAAGGCCTCGCTGGCACTTCGCTACATAACGCGTCCCGTACGCCACATAATCGCAATTAGTATACGCGTCTACACGAAGAACATCAACTACGACTCGACTTTACTTCCCGACGACTCGCGTTCCGGATCGCGGCACACTTGCGACAAAACAGCCTCCCGATGACTGAATTACTCGAGTTACAGCACTCCGCCGACACCTCACCTGCGCAGCGGCGACGATCGTCGCTCAACCCACTGCTCTGCTCCACTCATCGGCGTCCTTCTCTCGCCTCCTCGCAGTGCGTCCTCTCCTACGCTCGACCGACAGACGACTTTCCGACGACTTGACTTCTCGACTGACTTCGCGACACGACTCTACTTCTCGACTGACTTCGCAACACGACTCTACTTCTCGACAACTTCTACAAAGACGACAAAATAAAGAGCTTCAGGCTGGAGGTGTGCTGTGGTAGCAAACCAGGCAACGAGTGAGCTTCGAAAGATGACGATCTCGAACGCAGGGTTGGCGTCTCTTGCCCTCTCACACGCACTCGCACTTCGTAATTAGTGTCTCCCTTCAATCGGCCTAATTAACGAAAAAGAACGTGAGGTGTCGCGCGAGTACTTCATTATCGCGCCTAGAATCGCCCTGCAGGACGATCTATTCGCGGCGCGCGCCCTCTATTCCCGGACGGCCCGCGAGTACTTTTATTATGGCGGAGGCACCGTATGTACGTTAGGACTCGCGAACATGGCGAACGTGCGCTGCGCCACCGCTTCGTTCGTGGCGCACGCGCGCCTCTTGCGCCGTCCCGCTTCAACACGTGCCGCGCTAGGCGGGCAACACGTGCTCGCCGCATCTTTATTTGCCGCCAAGCTGTTATCCTCGCGGCCGATGTCCAGGTCGTCGTGCCCTCTTGGGGTTGCTTCGCCTGTTGTTTGAGTGTGCAGTGAGTGTGCGTGTCGTCGGCGCTGCTCCCTAGCGCTCCAAGTGTGCCTCGTGCGTCAGTTAGGGTTAGGGCGCCGGGCTGTCAGCTGAACGTCGTCTTCGTATGTCCGGTGACAGCCGGGGCACCCGCTGAGCGGGTCGCGTCGTCTCTCCTCCTCTCGTCTGTGATCCACGTGGGTTTGCCGCGAAACCTCCGGGAACGTGTGTCGTGTTAGTATTAAAATAAATAATAAAATAGTGCGATTGCGTGAGTCGATCGGCGTCCTCGTTGCCTGGGGGAACCTCGTCTCCTCGGAAATACACGTTACAATAAATGTAAAAAATATATTTTATGGCAAATTTCAGAGAAGTAACTGTCCTTGCCTGAATGAATCACGTGAAGAATATTTTTCTTTTAATCTTGTTTGCTCTTGTAATTTTTCTGGTGATTTTTCTTTAAATTATTATCTCGCTAGTTTTTCCTATAGTTAATAGGTATACCTAATAATAATAGTTCTTGTTGAAAGAATTTTATTTTCTATTTAAATTATATTTTAAAGCCTAGTTTTTTGTTTAAACTATTTTTAATGCTTATAATTTAAACTTTTTACCTTGTATTTACAATTAATCTTGTATTTAATTATACAACGTGTAACGGGGTTCTTTCTGACCTGTTATCTCGCGGAGGAGACCTTCCTTCGCAAGATAGGTGCAATGGGGCACGCACGAGTGCCCCTCGAGGTCCTTACCTCGGGGTGCGCGCGAGCACCCGTCGGCGAATACACGTCGCCGCGGCCCGTATACAACGCGAGAGTACGCCTGTACTCTCGCTTCTCGTACTCGCGTGCTAGTGTGCGAATGCGCTCCTCGCGTACGCGTGGCCGTCGTCCTCCTTAACGACAGCTGATGCCGTCCGCTCAACTCTACGACAGAGAGGCGGTATCCGGGAATTTGGGGAAGAGGAAGGTTTGTCGAGTAGTCCGCGGGACTACTCGAAAGTATGACGCGATCAAGTAAAATGCTGATCGGAGACCTTTATTGCCTCCGTAAAGTAAATTGCAATATCCGCGTCCCGGAGAAGTTAGTAGATGTCGGGCGCGCGGGCCGACTGCCCCGAGCGCGCCCGAGTATAGCCGAATGAAGCCGCGCGCGAACGCAAGCGCGCGCGCTCCTACGAATTCTCGGCCGCGCCATTGGAAAAAAAGAAGGTACGAGTCCCTTCTTGAATACTTAAAACGGCATTAGACGGACTTAGAGAGATGAGGCCCCGGAATTCGGGAGGGTAAGAAAAGAGAAAATACTTATGAAGCGGATTAACTATTTATCGATAAAAAAATAAAGAGAAAGAAATAAGAATAATTCGCTCTAAAGCTTAAAAAGAAAAAGAAAAAAAGAAATCAATTGAGTAAAAAAAAGAGCAATTGAGTGGACATCACAGAATATTGTTTAATTCTGCTTATTTATTATTTTTTTATTATAAATAATCTATTTTGAGAAATTTATATTCTCAAATTTACAAATTTGCAAAATATTTGCATTGCATGCAACGTTATAAACTTCAACTTCATGCCCGATAACCACTTATTCCTCTTGCCCTTTTTCAACCCCCGTGCGCTTGTAAGGAAATGTTATAAGTAAAAAAATATTATACTTTTGTCAATAAACGGTTCTATACTCCTCTCTGAATTTTTACTTGTTCCTGCATGCAAGAAGTCTGAAGCAGAACAAGTACAATAGGCCTATTGTGAAAACCACTAAAAAGCATACCAAGGTATGTATTTAAAAGAGAGCTAGAAAAGATAAATCCAAAAATCTTCTGCAAAAAATGTCTTAAAAAGTTTTTGATTTGCGAACCTTCTAAACCTTTCAACCGTTGTTGCAGTTTTTCCCCCGCGCTAGAATTGAAGTTAATTTATGAACAATAGAGGTAAAATGCTTCTACTAAGGTCAGTGAGTTTCATGCTGAAAGAGTTTTGCCTCCATTTGTATTTTCTTTTCTCCACTTCACGCGTGCCGTCCAGAGGATACGGCTTAGTCGTTTATTACCGAGGCATATTGATTCACTGCATTAAAGACGCTGCGACTTGATAACAATTTACGTGAGATGCCTCCAAGTCTCTCCCTGTACAACTTTACAGCGCATGATTTTATTTTTTCCCGTTAATCTCGAAATTAAAATTTAATATAATTTACTAAACCTTAAATTTAGTAATAAATAAATAATACCACAAATATATTACCTCGAAGTATTTGGTAAAGAAAAACTTTTATGTGATCTGAACTTAGGTGCTGTGGACTAACTATGATTTTATGCAAATCGCTTTGGAGAAGTTCTGTTATAACATATCTGATTAAAACAAGTTAAGGAAAAATTCAAATTTGTTGCATAGTATTTGCATATACCTCTGCTGGGGATCGCAAGATCTTGACGTTGGTGCAGGGGCTGAATCACGTGATCCATTGTGGGGCTCGATGACCGTGGGGGATGGGGTGCAGGTGTCCTATAAACGGATCTATCCCGCAGCATGATGTGGGTGCCCTATAAACGGATCTATCCCACATCATTTCCATCGCCGACGGTCAGAAAGCCTTCCTACCTCAACAGTGTAAGGGTCGGTTCTTGGGAGAGGGAGAGGACGCTGTCCTATCCCGCTAAGAAGAGCTGGGAGGGCAAGGATCCTGTGGTGACCAAGAAGCGGTCCTCCGATGGGCAATGCGAGTAACCCATCGGGTACCCCGCTTCAGGGCCCGTCCTTGGAACGGGGACTCGCCCCAATCCAAGGCGTTAGATACCGTGCCGAGGGATGCATGACACAGGGGAGCTGTGTCGTAAACGGTTCCCTCGGGGGAACAGGTCGAACCCCGTCGTATGAAGATTTTACCCGGGAGGGCGGCCACTGCAGGGTGGACTTACACTTCCGCATTACTCGTGGGATCACATGGACCATATTGAAAATAACAATAAAAACAATTTAGGGATTGAGGAAGATCGGGCGCTTACACCGATCCCTGAAATCCTTATGGATCAGGAAGGGGCTGGCAAACCGGCACCTTCAGCTGGGCAACATGAAGGGACGGGCTTGAACCGAAACATGAGTGGAGCCCAGAGAAGGAAATAGCTAAAACAGAAGGCAATAGAGGAAGGCAAACCAATACCCAAGTTTGGGGGAGGCAGGAAGGAGATGGTAAGGGAGGAAAGGCGGGCTAGAAACACCCAACCAACCACCTCTGCTACTGCACCCGCAGGCTCGGCGAAAAGGGGCGCCTCCACCAGCCTTGGCTCGATGACTGGTAAACCACTGAAGAAGCCAAGGCAGGAAGGTAGTTATGCCTCGGCGGCATCGAACCTTCCCAGGGTAATCATCACTTGTGGGGATTAATTGGGGGAGAGATGCCAGACGAGGTCTGCAAAAATGATAAAAAGACCGTAGTTAAAGAGGTCATAGACATCGAAGACGGGGGCTTTGTACCCCGTTTCAAAGAATCCTTCCCTAGAAAAGGGACCATGGTCTTCATTTGCGAAGACAAAGAGTCAAGCACCTGGCTAGAAGGGAGGATAAAAGACCACAACCTGGGGCGGGAACTTGGGTTGAGGGTGGTAAATCCGGAGGAGCTTAGGATTACAAAGGTAATCGCTAAGCTTTCTCCGGAAATAGACTCTGCCGAGGACTTCCTGAAGCTGGTCCGAAAGCAGAACGGGGAGTGGATACGGCAAAATGGGCGATCCTACGAGGTACCAGTAATGGCTACCTCGTCTTGGGTCTAGATGAACCATCCGTGGCCACTCTAAAGAGCCGGAACTTTAAACTTGCGGTGGGCGTAGGCACGGTAACCCTTAAGGTACTAGGCCGAAACGAAACCGCCGCAAGCGAAGCGAAGGCTCCAGAGGAAACGCAGCAGACGGTGTAGCCAAATAAATGGCTACTACTGGGATACGTTTCTCTCAGATTAATTTGCACTATAGCAAGAGCGCCTCAGCGATTCTAGCGAGGAGTATGGCAAGGGTGCAGACAGGCATAGCCCTAATACAAGAACCTTGGTTTTGGAGAGGACGCATAAGAGGACTCAACACAATCGGGGAACTTTTTGTAGGGAACGGTAACGGTAACTATAACGCGCGGACATGTATCGTTACAAAAGGTATTAATGGCATTTTGTTACAGAAAATAAGCTCTAGGGATATCACTGCCATCAAGATAGATTTAGAAGATAACGATCATCGAGTGAGGACAGCTGTACTTGTTGCAGCATATTTCCCACACGAGGAAGAAATACCAACAACAGGAATTAGGAAAGTGGTGGAATACTGCAGACAGAAAAACCTGGATTTAATTGTCGGCTGTGACGTCAACGCTCACCATGAAGTTTGGGGAAGTACCGACCGGAAATGATAGGGGAGAGAAGCTGTTAGAATTCATCACAGGAACAAACCTAGACATCGTGAACAGGGGAGTTGAACCGACCTTCGTAACAGCAGTTAGAAGAGAGGTTCTTGACCTTACCCTCGCAACGACGGGGATCAAGGATCATATACAGGGATGGAGTGTCAGCAACCAACCATCCCTGTCGGACCATAGGACCATAAACCAAAAATACAAATTGGGCAGCATATAAGGAGGAACTATGCGAGAGACTGGCCAGCCTTAAAGGACAATATGGTTCTAACCTAAGCCTAGAATGGACGTTAGAACAAATCCAAACGGCGATGGTCAGAGCTTATGAAAACAACTGTCCCCTAAAATCCAGAGGAAGCAAAAACAGCACACCCTGGTGGAACAGAAACCTGGAAAATGCTGAGGAAACAGGCAAGAAAACTGTTTAACAAAGCAAAGAAATTAAACGACCAGAAAGGATGGAAAGCGTATAAAAATACTCTGAATACATTTAAAAAGGAAGTTAAGGCAGCTAAAACCGAAAGTTGGAGGAACTACTGCTCGGGCATTAAAAACCTAGCAGATACAGCTAAATTAGCTAGCCTCCTTACCAAGGATAATGACTGTCGATTACAGTTTAAAAGACACGGCAGGAAACTACACTGATATAGAGGAGGACACTCTGGAACTCCTACTCAGAGCTTGCTATACTGATTTCATCAGGAAGGAAAAGGAGACGTCGCACACGCTAGAGTGGTGTGGAGGACCTATAGATTGGAAGCTAGCAGCCAAAGTTATAACTAAGGAAAAGTTTGAGTGGGCAATTAATTCCTTTGAACCATATAAAACACTGGGTCCGGATGGCATCTTTCCGAAGATGTTACAGGAACGAGATGAACACATCTTAAACCTAATCACGGGACTACTCAGAGGATGTATTGCCACAGGATACGTTCCTGAAAAATGGAAAGAAACACGGCTGGTGTTTATCCCAAAACCCGAAAAAAAAAGACTACTCCACAGTAAAGGACTTTTGACTAATAAGTCTAACGTCCTTTCTTCTGAAAACATTGGAGAGATTGGTGGACTACTACATAAGGAATGAAATCCTGAGTGAAAATCCACTACATGCAGGGCAGCATGCGTACACCGTAAGCAAATCTACGGAAACAGCATTACACTCGGTGGTTACTTACACCGAGAAGGCCTTTAGTATGAAGGAAACAGTAATTGGAGCCTTCATAGATATTGAGGGAGCCTTTAATTGCACCACAAGAGACACCATTCGCAGAGCACTGGAAGAGCACGGCATTCCAAAAACCATCGTTAGATGGGTGATGAGGAAGCTGACTAACAGGAGCATATACAGGGAATGAAGAGGTAAAAAAGTAAAGGGAAAAATCAACAAAGGATGCCCACAAGGGGGAGTGCTCTCACCCCTACTGTGGCTACTAGTGGTTGACGGATTACTGTGTATGCTAAGCAAAGAAAGGGTTTTTGCAATCGGCTATGCAGATGATTTCGCCATAATGGTGAAAGGTAAATTTGAAGAAATTCTTCCAGACCTCATTCAAAGGATACTGGAGAAAGTAAAGCAATGGTGTCAGGGAATATCCCTAGGGATAAATCCAAACAAAACGGAAATAGTCCCTTTCACCAGGAAATATAAAAGTAAAATAAATAAGAAAGTAACCTTCTACGGGATCAAAATACCGTACGCAGAAGGAGTAAGATACCTAGGGGTCTACCTAGATAAGATGCTGCAGTGATATGGTGATAAGCAATCCGTAAAAGAACCTCAATCAAAAGCCTGGACCATATACAGGCTGTGGCATTAAGGGGGGCATACGGTTTGAGAAGAAGTACACTCACGGCTGCAATCAAAATGTTGCTGGACATAAATGGCCTAGACCTTGACATCAAGGAGGTGGCGGCCAGGACAGCGTACAGAATGATATGCAGTGGTGAGTGGAAAGACAACGGGATGGGACATACGACCATCCAAAAAGAAATCTTATCAAATGAAACCTTTTGGTCCTTACAGGATCAAACGAAGAGACATATCAGCTTCGGGAAACGCTTCAAAACAACAATACCGAACAGAGAAGAATGGAAAGAAAACCTGTTCCTGGGACATGGAGAAATATGGTTTACAGATGGATCCAAGTCAGAGAAAGGAACTGGTTTCGGCATTTGTGGACCAGGCGGGGAAAACAATTATAACTGCAAGCTCAAAAGTTTTAACACATTCCTTCGGGCAGAAATCGCTGCAATAAGAGCATGTGCGGATAATCTAGTGAGGAGGGATATAAAGGGCAGATTTGTACAAATCTGCACCGACAGCCAGGCCTCAATAATGGCCCTGGAAAACCCACTCACTAAATCAATATTAGTCAAAAAAACGAGAGACACTCTCGATAAACTAACTAAGACAAACAAGGTTATCATTAACTGGATACCAGGCCGCTCAGGTTACAAGGATAACGAGAAGGCAGATAAGCTTGCAAGACTAGGTGCGTGCTATGGTGATCAACCAGAATGGGAGGTAGGAGTACCATACCAGGAGGGTTGTAATACCATAAGAACCACAATAAAGAAGGAAGGATGGTAAGCCTGGGAGAACTCTGAAGGTTATAGGTGGACCGAGGAGCTTCTTGGAAAGCATATGACTGGATGGATCTCAAAGAGCAAGAACCTAGATAAACAAGGGGCCCGAACCCTTATAGGCCTATTAACAGGACATTGTAGCCTCCGTTATTATACACACAAAACAAAGGGAACGAGTAACCTATGTAGGTGATGCCAAGAAGAGGAAGAAACACCAAAACATTTCTTCTGCGAGTGTCCTAACCTCACAGGTGTTCGCGTGAAATGGCTCGGAACAGGGGTTTTGGACTCAGAGCAATTCAGCAAAGTGGGGACAAACAACCTAATGGCTTACTCCAAAGCCTTAGGAATGAACCACTTTTCTGAGGAATAGCTAGGGGAATAGGGATACAATGGCGAAAGCTAAGTGTCCCTGAGTTATACCCGGGCAATCTAATAATAATAATAATAATAATTTGCATATAGAAAACTTGCACTGCAGTATCGTTCTAAATATTTACATGCGCACATCAATGTTATGCAGATAAACAAAATTAACATAAGCAACAATTTGCTACTTACAACAATGACCCTAATACATTTGTCTATGTAACTAATTAACCCATTAGCGCCTAAACGGATACTTTTCGACACCAAAGTTCAGAAATTCACAGTACCATGAATATGATAAAAAAAAATATTGAAACGACTATACCCCACGTTCTATGGGTCGCTCTTTCAAATTGTAATAGTTTACCGAGCGAGCGAAATATGTCGATGGTCTTTAATTAAAATGAGTTACACTCTTTCACCTGTATCGCATTTTAATATTAGAAGTAGCAAATCATTTTATTTAAGGTAAATTGCTTTTTACACCTTCTATTTAAAATCTGTAAAAGTTTCTAATAAACATTTTATTAAATGCTGAAAAAGTTGTGATTAATAAAAAAATTTTAATAGCCGAGATTCAATTAAAAATACCGTTTTTTTTGTATTTTTTATTAGCTTTTTTTTATTTCCCTTGCCAAATAAAGTAATATAACTTTCTTCGCCGGCGTTTGTTGTTGTGTATGGGAAATCGACACATAGAAATGGTGCGGCGGTGCAATCGTGCATCAAAATGTTAGCATGTCATGACTATTCCTACATTTGAAAGTTTAATGGACACTTATTATTGAATAATAATACTGTAAATTATTTCTAGTAGAAAAATGAGCTCAATTATTCCCGTTATTTTTGAGAGTTATCATAAAAGTAACATAACGTTTTTATCAAAAGGATACATTTCTTGAAAAAAATCTAAGTGAGGAGGTTGCAGGATGTCTAATGCAGAGAGTACCTAAAACAAATAAAAAGTCAAAATTAAAACGTTCAAATTAGAAAGAGAAATTATCTAGCAAGACTATTGAATGTATTATCTTAAACAAATTCAACAGGTCTTGCAAAGTCAACTTTATATTTATTGATAAAAGTTGTTACATAGTTGTTCTATAAAACTATAACTGAGTTCAAAAATGCAGTCGCAAGGCATATGCTGGTCGGAAGCTTGATGCTTCCTTCGGCCGAAAACAAACACGAAATCATTTTACTGTACTATTGGGGAAATGTCCCTGGGTGCGTAACAAGCTGCCAACAAGCAAGGGTTTATGACAAACGTTCAAAATACAAAGCTGCAGCCGATGCTCGCTCACTTATATCTTAACACTCCCACTTATGTCGAGAGCTAAATTATAATCATTTTTCGTTCAAATAACAAAACTGTTGTTTCGTCAATGGTTTGATAAAGATATTTTGATTTTACATATTTAATATCTACCTCGACAGGTAGTTTTTGCAGTTTTTTAGGCTTTATGTGTGTTTTTTTAGTGTAGGTCATTTGCGCGTTGTGCGAGTCCTATTTTCTATGTTGAAAGCGTACGCGTGGACTCTTCCTATCATAAATTGCTAAAGCATACCCGAAATTTGACTTTGTTCGCTTTTTCTTTAAATATCCCTAATCTAATATATTTATTTCATTTAAACAAATTTAAGGAAAATTTCACAACACGATTCAGCATAGTACAGCAGGAATCGAAATTAATGTTGTGACGGGCATTCTTTATTCCCCCTTGTAAATTCGGGCAACGAGGCCACGCCGAGCGACCGCACGCAAGCACGCCGCAATTATTATAAATAAACTTACGTCGCGACGTCCTTTTCGAGGTATACCGGCAGTCCCGCACACGACAGCCCGACCTGTCAGCCGACGAAGAGAGAGAGAGCAGCGGCAGCCCACAGCTGATCGGCCCTGCAGAGTTTGCGGGAGCACTAGCTTCCTAGAGGCGGCTGCCAAGCGACGACGGATGAGCGGGCACACACGAGGAGGGCTCGGCCAGGAGGTTAACCCTGGCAGACGACGACCATAGACGGCGAGAGAGTCAGAGACAGCGAACCCCGACGGATACGACGGTAGCGACGCAGAAGAGCCGCGGCGACGGCGAAGACTCTCATACACAAAACACCGACACTATACACACACACACACACACGAGACGCGAGAAGTCGGCGAGACACCGGCGCGAAGCGAGCCACCGCGCACGTGGCTGTCAAGCGAGAGTGAGAGAGAGAAGGAGCGCGCGGCGCGAATGCACGCGAGCGGGAAGGCGAGCCAGGCCCGTACTATGGCCCCGGGACTGGCGCATCTTTTCATAGATAGCCTGCCGATCTCGCATTGCGCGTGGGTGGCGGTGACGTCATACAAGCCGCCACCATTTCAGTCTTAATAACGGGACTTATAAGGCGCGTTGAGACACAGAAGGCGCACGCGCAGACCTCCTTTATCGGCAAGATAGCCGATCGCGGGTTAAGTGACCGGAAGAAGAAGGGCCGACGCGACACCTCGCGATCTTTACGACTAATTATTCATAGAAAGAGACGAAATAGGACAATGCCGCGGGATTAAGAGAGAAAGATAGAGACGCGGAGGGCCGAGTCGAGTTAGCCGTTTTTGACTCGCCCACTCGTTGCCCGAACAGCATTGTAGCTAGTTGTGTTTTTGAAATTAGGAGCGTTAGAGAAAAGTAAAGGAGAGCCGAATTAGAGTAGACGACGTGAAGAAAAGCAGCATAATTGACGCGGTGAGTGGACCGGAGAAGCGGCCGTGAGGATGAGCGGCATCAGGGAAATCGGTGTGTCGTGATTCGGGCGAGGAGTGCCGCTAGCGAACGCGAAGTGCGGATCGTGCGAACGCGAGTAAAAGCCGGAGTTTGTTCGAAGTCGTGTGCTTGCGTGCTATCGTGCCGTGTGTTAGGGGCACTTAACAATTGTAACTACACACATAAATAAAGAGTCGTTTCATAACGTTGTTGTTTAGGGTGTTTATTTTTGACCGTTTGTCCATTTGTCGCGGCGTTTTCCCCATCGCGCCAGCTACGCAAGGGCCATTGCGCGCCCATTCATGCCTACCACCGAGCAGCCAGGAGGAGTTGGACGCGGAGAAGAAGACCTTTCCTGTCGGCTGGCATTAATTGCCTGGCGCCTGACGACGCCGTGATTTTCTCGCGCTCTTCATGTAGAATACAAATACTTATAATTAAATAAATAATAATATTTCAAAATTCAATTTTTATCTAAACTACTATCAATCTATTATTTATCTGGAATCCGAAGTAAAAGCTTTCAGTATCAGAAGGTAAGGTTAGTTCTAATTATTATACCCAAGTATTTACATTTTATTTGTATCTTACGATTAACGTTTCTAGATAATTATTGCTCTCTGTTAAAAAGAATTTAATAAATAACTACATAAATTACTGCATTATATACTTTGCAAATTTTTTACATTTTTTTCTACACAGTCTTTTTTATATTATTTTTCTAATAGTGTATATAGATTGAGTAAGGTTTCCCATTATAAATAATAATTTTTCTTCAAAATTTTCGCAGCGCATTACAATGTTTACTAAGTGGAGCACTACTAAGGCGCAAGATTTATTATATTTAAGGCTAAAACTTAAATATGATAAATCATTCCGGAAAAATACGCGTTCGATATAACATTAGCATTTCTGATAAAATCAAGAAATATTGTTTGTGACGTGTATTTTTGCGGAGAGGATGTTCCCCACGGCGACGAGGATGCAGATCGACGCCACGCAATCACGCCGTTAAATTATATTAATTTATTATTAACGCGACGAACGTTTCCCAGAGGTTTCGCAGTTGCCCCATCGCGGCAACGCCACGGCAAGCCCACCCGGAGCACAGACGAGAGGAAGAGAGACTACGCGATGCACTACGAATGCCCCGGCTGTCACCGGCCACACGAAGACGACGTCCACCCGAGGCTACGAGCCAGCAATCCCGCAATCATGCCTCGTCACGCTCATCTCACGACTTTGCTCATTGACTCCGCTTACCGTTTGACACTTCACGGTGGCAATTAATTGACTCTCGGCAACCTCCGGCAGACGTGCTGGATCATCGGAGGGAGAGCGTCAGTCAAAGCCCTTGTACTTCGCTGCGTCACCTGCGCACGCCAGCGAGGCATCAGAGCTACGCAGCTCATGGGACAGCTCCCCAGCTCACGGCTCACCTCAGCACAAGCCTTTCTCTACCCGGGAGTGGATCTCTACATGGAGCCAAATGCTTTCTATCGTCATTTCGTCGGTTTGTAGCCCACCGAGGAATTGAGTCGGTCTCAGATAGAATCAGTACTCAACTCACTACCGCTCGATCCATTCAGCGATGATCCTTCGGACATCTCAGCTCTAACTCCGGGAAACTTTCTCATTGGATCAGCGCTCAATTGTGTTCCCGAACCATCACTGCTCAATTTCAACTCTGATTGGCTTTCAAGGTGGCAGCTCATCCAGCAACGTTTCCAGACCTTCTGGAATCAGTGGTTGGCTCACTACCTGCAACGTCACCAAGCCATCTCAAAGTGGCACCAACCGACTCACACAATTCAAGTCGGCTCACTTGCTCTGCTCGTCAACGAGAGATCACCACCAGGAAAGTGGCCCCTCGTTTGAGTGCTCCAACTCCATACCTTACAGGATGGGCTTACGCGGGTGGTAACACTCAAAACGGCGACTACCAAGGTAACTCGCCGCATCAGCAAGCTCGTCCCTTTTACCGTTTTTCCTTTACCAGGGCTACTGGTCAAGGAAGACCTCAAGATCTTATGAGCAGTTGGCTTTACGACCCAGTTGTTCGCACAAGCTCAGATAGATGAATGGCTTTACGATCCACCGGTTGGCTCAAAGGACTCAGAAGCAGCTCAGCCTCATCGCTCACCAGCTGGTTGGCTTTATAACCCAGCCAGCCGCTCAGCACCTCACATCGCTCTGGTTTTATTATCAATAGCGTTGATAATGCAGGCGGAATGTTCCCAATTTCTGATTTGATTCGCGCGCGCTCACGCGTTATCGACTGTGCTCATGCGCGCGTCGCCAGACTGCAGCCTCGACTGGCGCTGCGAACTTGCGTGCACGCACTTAAGCGATCTCAGCGCCAAACCAACCGAACCCGGCGGGTTTGGCCCCTTCCAGCTCAACTAAGCTCTTAGTAGCACGCTCCCCTTTTGCTCCTTGACTAAGCCTGCTTTTTTTATCCTGCACATGGCTTTGACACCGCTTCAGCTGATCCCTGCTTCGCTTCAGCCTTACCGCTATGATCTGCTTTTTTCCCACCTGCTCAGCCAACTTCAACCTCGGCTCAGCTTACCAAGAGCCAGCCACGTGGCAGTGTAAGGTTAGAATTGTCAAGGGGCTCCTTTCCCGCAATGAATGCAGTCAATATGCTCAACTAATGTGTCTCAATTATTTCCCCGCCTGTTGCAACTACCTGTTCCACAAGCATTTCAAGAAAATCTCATACAACCGTTTTTTATTTGTTATTGCATTATGTGTCCAATAAATGATAATTTCCGTTGAATGTTGACTTTTTAATTCAAACCTATTTTTTTCAAAATCGGCCATGTTAACCGATTTTAATATTTATCTCCAAACATACGAAATACTATAATAAACTTCAAATCAACTTTATGATTTCATTTTCGTATATTTTGAAGATAGAGTATTAACAAAGAAGAGAGTTGTTGAAATAATTCCCGCTGGAGGCGCTCCAAGCGCCTGACGATCGAGCGCTGCGTCGGACCCCGGCGCTTCTCTCTCTCTCGAGCCGCCTAAAGGGACGGACCGACTCTCACCGACCGTCTACACCCCCCACCATTTTGTTCAGCGCCGATCGTGGCCGACCGTGTTTGGGAAAAGTGAGCGAAATATATCTATTTTCAACACCGACCAGGAGTTTCATTTCACCTACACCGATTACCTTTTCCCAATTTTATTAACAATGGTCCTTCGAGCCGGATTTGTGAAGTGAAATGAAACTCCTGGCACGTAAAGTGGGCATCTATCTCTCTCTTTCCTCCGTGTTCATAGCACCCTACCCAAGCTGTCTCTCCCTCTCCCATTTTTTCTCTTTCTTTTCATGATTGGATCGTGCCAGAGCCCGTCCCCGAAGCGCCCGGCCACGTGGCATCGAAAAGAGGGCACCACTGGCCCAGCCGCCATTTCCTGCCAACACAGATCTCTCGCCTTCTCGCTCTCTCTCTTTCTCTCTCGCTTTCTCTCTCTTTCTCTCCCTCTTTCTTTCTCTCTTTCTCTCTCTCTCGCTTTCTCTCTCTTTCTCTCTCTCTTTCTCTCTTTCTCTCTCTCGCTTTTTCATTTTAGATATTTAATAATTACGTTTAACATTAAATTGTATAAAAAAAAGGTTAACACAAAACGTAAAATAAAATAATTTGTTTAAATAAATGCACCCTCGATTAAAAAGTATGGGATAGTATTGGTAGAAAATTGTTTTATAAGATTGTAGGAGATCTTTTTCGTCGGAAAATTCAGCGAGGGGACTATATTCGGCGCAAATTTTGGAAGGGATTTTCTTCGTAAGAAGCGTCGAACTATAGGAGGCAAAGCGCAATGAGCTTGCAGCCTACGCGCGAGTCAGCACGTCCCCGAGCAGGGGCCGCTGGTGCGCCTTCAATAAAACAACCGACTACCGACTACTACCGACTAGGGAGAGGGTATGCATCTCCGACTGTTTTTTCCGTTCAGATCGCTAAAATCTATCACCATCCGCCATCTAGGGCGTCCCTTGCTGTATGGTGCTTCATAGAAGGTCTCGTACCATGGATTTTGTTAATTGTGGTACACCTGCTCACATTCGCCTTCATACGCTCTATGCTCTTCTTCTAAGTTTTGTTAGTATTCTGTGGGGTAATCCTCATAGTATTTTTGGTAATAATCCTGGTGATATAGGTTATGGTTTTCTTCCTTCATCACATATCCATTCAAGTCCCTTGCTGATTAATTGGAGTCCAGTTTCGTTGTTGTTGTGCCTGATAATTCTGTCGAGGAACGCAATAATCATCTGCTGGGCGCTCTCGACTATAATCAAATCTATAGCGGGTGTCTGGAATGCTACCTGCTTTCCTTTGGCACTCTAACCTCACTACCTCTTTATAGGCTGCTCTCTCTTTCTCTCTCTCGCTTTTTCTCTTTCTCTCTCTCGCTTTCTCTCACTTTCTCGCTCCCTCGCCTTCTCTCGCTATCTCGCGATCTCTCGCTCTCTCCTTGTAAATTGATCGCAGCAGAGCCCGGCCACCTGGCGTCGAAAAGAGGGCGCCACCGGCCTAGCCGCCATATCGACGTCATTTCCCGCCAGCACAGATCTCTCTCTCTCTCTCTCTCTCTCTCACTCTCTCTCTCTCTCTCTCTCACTCACTCACTCACTCACTCACGTACTCACTCACTCACTCACTCACATGCACGGTGGGCTTGATGCGGCCTAGCGCCTCTCCTCATCCTTATTATGCCACTCGACCTCCCAAGTTGCGAGTCACGCTCGGGTAAAGCGCCACGTGATCAAGATGGCGGAGGACGTTCACTTCGTGCTTCGAAAACCCCCCTCCCTGCGACGTACCGAGAGAGAGGGAGCACCCAAATCCGACGGCAATGGCGGGCGGCATTCATCTTGCATGCCGTCTCGTTCCCCGGAATGCTGAGAGGAGGGGTGCGCTCAACTGGGCCGGTAATGGCGGGCGGCGCTCGCATGGCAATTCGGTCTCGCTCCACAGCGGGCCGAGGGGAAGCGCCTGAGTCTGACGGCCACGATGGCGGGCGGCCCTCGCCCGCACGGGGCGGACCTGCTAGCGGCCGCCTCCGTCGCTTTCGCTTCATCTGCCCCCTTCTTGCTATATGTCTCGTCAGCACAAACGCAGCATCCATGCCGCGACCTGTGACCTCTGACTGAGCACTTGAGTCTGCCTCGCGACGGCTCTATCGCCGTCTCATTCCCACCTGGGAACGTCGGCTCAAACTACATGGGTAATCTTGCAGGTTTCATGATGGATCATACGCTGCGAGTTCAGGAGGACCAAATTCGATTATTATTATCATTAGAGAAAATGTAACACCCTTATATATATATAGATATGTATTGTATATATGTATTGTTATATATTATATATTAGTTATACTTACTTAGTATATACCGTTTCAATTTTTTTTAAATATTGTTTTTAAATTTCATAGTTTTCATAAGTAATATATATATATATACGTTCAAACCCAGATTTCTTGGCTATTTTTCCTTATTGTAGATCATAAATCCTTCAAATTAAAAAAAAATATTGCTTTGCCTCTTCTCTGAGAGGCGCAATTTGATTTTGAAATTTTTTTTTCCCAAATCCCAGATGCGACTGAGTTAGGCGATGAAAGGGATTTACGTTGGATGCAAATACAGAGACTTCAGCTAGCTATGCGAAAGACGGATCTGTTGTACTTGACGAGATGAAGTATAAACACGACGATGCCTATGATGGTGGGTACGGCACGCGTGTGCCCCGAGTGCACCACGAAATATCTGCGGGTGACCTTGGATACGCAGGTAACCTTCTGGATGCACAAGTGCTGCGAAGAGGACAGCGTTCGATGCAGAACACATGCCCTTCATTTGCCCTTGCTGGGCATTCGAAAGGCAGCGACTGCAGACAATGACCGGCGAAATAACGTCGGACAATGTCGTTCCACTGATACTTTCCGATAAGTAGAAGCATGTTCCGGCTTATCGTAACACACGAAACCAAGTGTCGGATTCCCGAAGCGGTCATCAGTTATCTTGTGATACAGCAGATCTCCAAATCTGCTGAAATGTCGCACAAATTCTTCTTCCATTCTTTCTGGATCTTGGATCCAGGCGAGTCGACAGTATAAGCGTGTATGAGCTTCATCCTCACAGCAAGGGATTCGTAAAATCGTACCCTTGATAAACTTAGGCCTTGCGTTTGAGTTTGTGGCGTTAAAGTTTGAGGCTAGTTGCTCGGCTGCGTATCTCCTTGTTTTAAAGGATACCCATAAGGAGGGCATTTTATTGTCTATTTTGTAGATGAGATATCGGTCCTATTTTCACCAGTGCTGCCAGAACTTCAGTGGCTGGTATATTATCATCGTGGGTCCATCTGGACATTAGGATCGTTCCAGCTGACTTTTAACATGCTGATTCCTTTTATTTTCATGGGAACAAGGTTGGAGGGAAAGCCTCATTCATTGAGTGCGTTAGAAGTCGTTTTCGCTAGTTTATAGTGGAAGACCCATTTATTTAAGAGACTTATCAGATATAACCGCGAGTTCTATGTCGCATTAAGGCTTATGTACGAGACGCTTATAATTTCCACATTGTAAGTTCTCCCGTAGGGCTTCGCGGGTGTTGGTACAGAACATTGTTTCGGGTACTTCCAACTTTTCAGCGGGCGGTCCTGCACTTACACAGGATAACGATGGCGGTTATAACGACGATAAGTAAGCAGCCTGAAAGGCTACCATAGATGATCAACTGTGGAAGTTCTGTCTTTTTTATTTATGAGAACTAATCTCTCGCATTTTACTCAAGATTTTTGCTAGGGATTCCCCTTTCTTTCCCTAGAATCTTGTATGGAAGATGGTCGTAAGTCCTTGATGTTTCTCATAGCTAGGCATAGCCTCATTTAAATGAAAGTCTCTTTTTATTTGGTCGTGTAATAGTGTAATTGCACCGGCCAACTCAATTCGACGCTAGTCGCAGTAATCCTAAGCCTTTTAGATTGATTTCTTGGGTAGATTTTCCTGGGCAGATGACTCATAAGCTGTCAGGTCCTAACACAGAGTATAATCGGGTTTACTCACTGGGCAGACATATACAAAGGCTTCTGCTCTGGATCTGATGTGGATATCACAAAAGGGTAAGTATTGTGGGCTAGGGTGAAGTAGTATGGCTACATTGTATTTAACGTTCTCTATGATATGTCATCGGCTATTCTATAGGCAGGGGCTGTGAAAACGTTAATTAGCCATTCTCTAATTGATAATTAATCACTTCAATTATCAGTTATATGACTGAGAAGTGAAAAATCTAAACTTGTACTCTTTATAAAGTTAAGCTTTAGAAGAATGAGATTTCAGGTAGTATATCGACTTTAAAAATTAGTATAAGTGGTGTATATTATATTGTTGATTAATCATAGAACAACTGCCTATCAGGGAGTGAGCCAATATATTGGTTTTCCGGTACTCTAGATGTTAAAAGTATACTCGTTATAATTCGCTAAAAGAGTAAATACATCAAATACATCTTCTCAACAATTAAGACAAACCTTTCCTCCTTATAAGTAGATAAGGTATATTTTCATGTTTACAAAAAGATAAAAATAATAAATCATTCTTTATAAAGTGTAAAACTCTTAAATCTTATCGAACAACTGACAAAGGATGTGTTTTAATCTTTTATAAAATAAAATAATAAAGATTATTTATTTGATAAGTTATTAGAAATATTTGATAAAATTTTGTTTCCTCTCCTCACTCCAAAACTCTTGAATATTTGTTAACTTCAAATAAACTAATATTTTCCAAAACAAATAAAATAATTCTAAATAAATAAAGAGCGATTTTCCAGAATTGCCCCTTTTTGTGTACCCAACAATATTTACCATTTTATTGAAACATACATATACATATATATTTACATATTTTTCTATTTCTGTCACTAATCCGTTTCTTATCGAATCCGGGCTTCTTTCTCGAAGTAAGTGGTTGCAAGAATTGTTCAGAACCAATCGTTGCATGCACTGAAGAAGGACTGTACGGCGCGTCTAGCAAGGTATAGGGACGGAGGATGACCTAGCTATTTTCAGATATTTTGGGAAGATTATTTAAACTCTACTCTAAACAACATTGCCAAAAATAATCAAAAATATCAACCAAGGATTTCCTATTCTTAAGACTCAAGAATATTCAAGAAATTACCATAAAAATTGAAAAAAAAAAAATTTTCCGCTACTG
The DNA here is from genome assembly GCA_018906775.1 of Sycophila sp. Sp_5. NCBI lineage: Eukaryota > Metazoa > Arthropoda > Insecta > Hymenoptera > Eurytomidae > Sycophila > Sycophila sp. Sp_5. Next base: position 73,191 of record JACCID010000345.1, read on the forward strand.
TTCAAGAGATCCCTCAAGAGATTTTTCTTTCACTACTTTCTGGACAGTACAACTTTTATTGGCGTTGCGCAGATAAAGTTTGATTTGCCGACGTAAAAATTTCCCCAAAATTTAATATTGACCTACCCTTTTCTGTTGTGTACATATAACCTTAAACGAAACACTTAAACAAGTAAATAAAAGTAAATTTAAAAGTCCTTCAAAATAAATTATCTAAATTTAATAAAAATTTAATTTTTTTTTGTTTTTTTTTTTTTTTTAAATCCTGGTAACCAATTTGATGGGAATTCCATTTAGCCCTCCTATTGTGGCCGAATTTAACGCCCCCGCACGGAATCCCTGGACCGCTAGAGAATCTTATCATGATTTTCCGGCGCCAACCAGATATAACCTACTAGTGGTTCCATCCGAGTACTCTGTACTAAGGATAAAAATTTTAAAACTATAAGAGGAATTCAAAATCACCCAATTTGCTGTCGACTTAATAGGGACACCTATTTTTACAAGGAATCAAAAAGGACCTTCAAGAAATTAGAAGAGTTTTAGTCCACGATTTCAATATGACTGGAGGAAGCTCAACTGCAAACGCGGACGCAACCGCGACTATGCTTAGTGCCATGACGGCGAATTTCGGCCTACAAAATGTTCTGGTTCTCTTGAAAGACTTCATACAGGACATCAGAAATGGGAAAGTCTACATTCCAGCAGACCAAACGGTACTGTACATTTAAGCAGACTTAACAAAATTAAGGTGTCCAGCTCGAGACTGCACGTATAGGAAATCATTCCCGAGCATAGCTAGCCTGATTAAAACCTTAAAGGACAGATTTTCTCCGTGCAACGACTTCAATTATTATAGTAAAATGATTCACCAATCAAGAATGAAGCAAGGAGAAACTATAGGTGATTTTTATGATCATTGGAACATTTTGCTTTCCGGTGCAAGGAACTTTCACTGACGCAGTGATGATTTCCACTGAAAAGGCAGCCATAAAAATCTTTATTAAGCGCCTGCCTGCTGACATCAGTTAGAGTGTTAAAGCTCAAAAACCAGCCGACTTGGATGCAGCCTATAAAGAGGTAGTGAGGTTAGAGTGCCAAAGGAAAGCAGGTAGCATTCCAGACACCCGCTATAGATTTGATTATAGTCGAGAGCGCCCAGCAGATGATTATTGCGTTCCTCGACAGAATTATCAGGCACAACAACAACGAAACTGGACTCCAATTAATCGGCAAGGGACTTGAATGGATATGGTGATGACGGAAGAAAACCATAACCTATATCACCAGGATTATTACCAAAAATACTATGAGGATTACCCCACAGAATACCAACAAAACTTAGAAGAAGAGCATAGAGCGTATGAAGGCGAATGTGAGCAGGTGTACCACAATTAATAAAATCCATGGTACGAGACCTTCTATGAAGCACCAGATCTATGAAGCACCATACAGCAAGGGACGCCCTAGATGGCGAATGGTGATAGATTTTAGCGATCTGAACGGAAAAACAGTCGGAGATGCATACCCTCTCCCTAGTCGGTAGTAGTCGGTAGTCGGTTGTTTTATTGAAGGCGCACCAGCGGCCCCTGCTCGGGGACATGCTGACTCGCGCGTAGGCTGCAAGCTCATTGCGCTTTGCCTCCTATAGTTCGACGCTTCTTACGAAGAAAATCCCTTCCAAAATTTGCGCCGAATATAGTCCCCTCGCTGAATTTTCCGACGAAAAAGATCTCCTACAATCTTATAAAACAATTTTCTACCAATACTATCCCATACTTTTTAATCGAGGGTGCATTTATTTAAACAAATTATTTTATTTTACGTTTTGTGTTAACCTTTTTTTTATACAATTTAATGTTAAACGTAATTATTAAAATATCTAAAATGAAAAAGCGAGAGAGAGAAAGAGAGAAAGAGAGAGAGAAAGAGAGAGAAAGCGAGAGAGAGAGAAAGAGAGAAAGAAAGAGGGAGAGAAAGAGAGAGAAAGCGAGAGAGAAAGAGAGAGAGCGAGAAGGCGAGAGATCTGTGTTGGCAGGAAATGGCGGCTGGGCCAGTGGTGCCCTCTTTTCGATGCCACGTGGCCGGGCGCTTCGGGGACGGGGACAATCTTATAAAACAATTTTCTACCAATACTATCCCATACTTTTTAATCGAGGGTGCATTTATTTAAACAAATTATTTTATTTTACGTTTTGTGTTATCCTTTTTTTTTACAATTTAATGTTAAACGTAATTATTAAAATATCTAAAATGCAATTACAATCAGCTAAGGAGATTGTCTTCGTCGTAAAAATGCTAGAGGGGTTAGTCTTCGACTGGAGCCAATTTACGAAATAGATTATTTATGGACGTAAAAAGGGCTGATGACCGCCTAGAAAAGAAGCTTAGGGAACGCTTTAATAAAACAGGTTATTGGTATTTCCGAAATCGACCAGAAGATCCACCACCAAAGCCGTTACCGACATACTATTCAAAAGAAAGGCCTTACCGCGAGAGATTAGATGAGCGGGATCAGAAAATGCTTCAACAGTTCAGACAGGACGTCAATAGTGCATCCGGCACTCTGGATTTCCCTGTGCCAGTAGAGCACGTACGACCGGAAGGAATAAGCGCCATTTCTAATGTCGACGGGATCCAAAAAGATGGCAGAATCTTCGCTATCCTTTACATTCCGCTTGTAGGCCGTGTATCATATGTACAACTTACATTTATTGGAAATCCCTCAACACGTAGCAAATTCCACGGATCATATGGCCTATATTCAACCCTCGCATCCTTATCTCAGTATCAGTACTGATCACCAGACGTTCGTAAAAATGAATACAGAATCCTGGGAAAGGTGCCGGACGACACCTTACAGTCGGATTTGCCACGCAGAACTACTAGTTCAAGATATAACTGACACTAAGATATAAAACGTAAATCTACATATAACGAAAAAAATACAAGCTTCTCGGAAGTAAATCCTGAATCGTCCATAAAAATAATTCCACCCGAGCCCCGCAGGCAAACAAGCGAATCCCAAACACGAGAATTTGGCTTACCCAAATCGATCAGGGAGACTGATTCTTAACCCTTTGAGTTACAACCGTCCTGTCCTTTTTTTGTTAAAGGACAATATGGACAGATATTTAGTATGGTCAGACCCCAGGGTTGTAAAAATGGGTTTCAATTCCAGATATATTATCCTCACTCCAAAAACTGGGGAAGATAATAAGATTTACAATCCGCGAAACAAGGGAATATAAAGCTTCATTGTTAGCGGCATGCCCAAGAGCACGATCCCTCCCGGCCGCTTCACGTGGAATGTAAGCTACCAAACCAAACGGCGATTGCCGACAGTTTAAACCACGAGCCTGGTCATGTGGGTCCCCTAGCGCTCTCGGCACCAGAAGAGGCCCGAGTAATCTGCTGGGCTGACGATGAAGAAGACCCGTATGATGATGTAGTGATCCTCCCGGATGAAACAGTTCCGGAATTTCAGTCGGCTCTAAGAAGATCCTATGCCCCGACACCGGCGGTGGAGAAAGCTGGTCCATCCTACAACGCTAAAAATGAATCCCAACATAAAGGCATCCAGGAGCCAGTGGAGGAAAATTTCTTGGACCCCAAATGGAATCCAAATGCGATTAGGATCCGGGTTCCGTATGGGGCCTCCTTCGATGATTTCATACCAGCATTTTAGGCACTTTGGATTATTTGATCACGCCCGATTTGAGACACTAACAAACAACAAAGAGAAAACGTGCTACGTTGGAGTGATTAGGTACACTCCCCTTCTCATGCTTTTGCCACCCTTCTACAAAAATCTGGGAAGAAAGAAAGTTTTATATTATTGCGAAAAATTATCGGAGCTTCCAAATTCCGACGGCATTCTTTTCTGTGAAGCAAAAGCTTTAGATAAATACATTTACATTAGAAAAACCAATTAAATTTCCTCTTGTTATTAACATTTAAAAACTAATAAAAAAGTATGAATTTTAACCCTTGTAAAGCTCCGTATTGTTTTTGAACCGATTAATGCATCTCAAAAATCTTAACGGTATTTGAAAGTTTATGCTTTTAGCTTGAAAATGCGGTGTCGTACAATTTTATACAATCATTTTTAACGGAGTTATCATCATACTAGTAAAAATTTGATTGTTTTCTTCATTTCCAAAGATGTCTTTTCAAGTGAAAAACATAAATTTAAAGTGAAATAAGCTTTCTGAAAAATTTTGTTTTTCAGTTTTTATGGATTCCAAAAAATCAAAATTTATTATTCTGGGGAACGAATATTTTAATTACATTGAATAATCACACGATAAAAAATAGTACAATCGAGACAGCAACGTAAATTTTGCTAAATTGATTTAATTGAAAATGTTGTATATTTAATCAAAAAATTCGCTGCAATTACTATATTTTATTTTTCAGAAGTTTTTTCTGGAAATCTAGCCATCCTATAATTGCTGCATGAATACTATTGAATTTCTAGCCTCAAATTGTTTCATTCAGCGAAATAATTCGCTGTTATAATTTAAATTAGTCTTTAAAATAGCTAATTTGCATTTATTATTTGGTTGCGATTATCGCATCAAAATTTGCGCGCTGTTTTAACTATGTTTATTGCTAAGTTGGCAACTTCACGTATTTACATTAGCGATGTGCTGTTGTCATTCATACCGTGTTTGATTTTCGTGCTGCACAAGTGACGTATAATGAGTGTAAAGAATATAAGTCATTTATTAAGAAGCTGGCAAATTCCTGAAGAATATCTTTGATTATTCGAAAAGGTAGATGTGAGTGATACAATTGTATTATATTTTTAGAGGGCGATTCTAGGCGCGATAGGGAAGTCCTCGCGCGACACCTTACGTTCTCTTTCGTTAATTAGGCCGATTGAAAAGAGACACTAATTAAGAAGTGCGAGCGCGAGTGAGAGGGTAAAAGTCGCCAGCCCTGCATTCGAGATCGCCATTTTCGAAGGTTCACTCGTTGCCTGGATCGCTTTTGGAGCACACCCCAGCCCGAAGCTCTTCAGTATTTTGTCGTCGTTGAGAAGTCTGTCGAGAAGTCAAGTCGCGTCGCGTAAAGTCAGTCGAAGTCGAAGTCGAGTCTATCGTCCTAAGTCGAGCGACGGAGATGAGTTACGTCGAGGAGGCGAGAGAAGGACGCCTGTGAGTGGAGCGGAGCAGTAGGCTGCGGTGTTGGCAGACTGTTGTAACTCAGGAAATCCAACCGTCGGGAGGCTGTTTTCGCGAGGGTGCCGCGATCCGGGACACGAAGTCGTCGAAGTAGAGTCATCGTGTCGTAATAGATAATTGTCGCGTAGACGTGTATATAAATTGCGATTGTGTGGCGTACGGGACGCGTTATTTAGCGAGATGTCAGCGAGGCCCTAGATTTGTAAGAGAAGCTATATTGTCGTAGTAGCCACTGGAAGAGGCGAAATAAATAGAGTAAAGTTAACTACGTTGTTTTATTTACGAGCGTGTGTGTTTTTCGTGTGAGTGTGAACGGTCTAATTATCGCGGATAGCCGAACCTCATCGGCTATCGAGTCTAGGTCTTTTTCTCTCCCAGCAGCTAGCCAGCGCAGAAGAAAACAGTCCGGGGCGGTGTTTCAAACACCTGGAGCCCGTTCTACAGGAAATTGTGGTGCAATCTTTGTCGACGTTGCATGGGGAGGTCATGGGGGTCACGGAGAGGTGCATAATAAAAACTATTTATTAATAAGTAACTGTAATATCCCGAGCGGTAGCCCGCCTTAATTTCAATACTCATGTTTTTTTCTCTCTCCTTTATATTTTAGTGCCGAAGCGCATTTTCACTCGGCCCGATCGAGCTCTCGCGGCGTCGAGACGATTCAGCCAGGGCCGGGCCCGCATCGTCAGCGCGACGATAGTGATAAGGCCGCGCGCGTTATTTGATCGCAGCGATGATCCGTACACTTAAGTTAAATATATAAGTAGGCTTGTTTTTGTTTACTTTCTCATTTAGAATAAGTCTGCTTTGCACACCGACTTGCAAGAAAGACAATCCGTCGCCCTCGGCAAAGTCGACCAGCGGGCCGACTTTCTTCGGTTCCCAACGCCTTTCCGGGCCAATCCGGCTGTGCCGCTGTTTCGGGTATCCCGGGAGAGCGCGGGAATAACGCGAGCGCTGCGCGAGTCAAGATTGACTCGTCTAAAGACAACGGCGTAAGCGGCCGGTGCTGAGTTTGCGTCTGGCGACACTCAATCCTCAGTACGAAGGAACAGTAACGCCATCGGAGAGTGATAATGCTGGCCGACCGTTTTTTTTTTATTCACCCCGGTGCGACCACAAGGTTCGAGTCAGTCGCAGTTTTGAAGACCACAGAGAAGGTTGCTCTCATTTTCGATCTAGCCAAAAGCACTTCGCTGTACCCAGCTCCTCCAAAGCGCACCGTCAGGAGTAAGAGCTGCGGCGCCAACTGGCCGACGCTGTCGAGCGTTTTTTCGCGAGGCCATCGCGAGCACTATTCGCGTGTTCTTTTTTGCATTTTTCTTCGTCTTTGGTTCGCCACGATCGCGTTTTATTATTATCACTAAGATTAATAAAAGGAAAAATCTAGAAGTGCAAATTAAGTGGTGTGTTGAGTTTTTTATATTCGTTTTCCACACAAAATTGCGCTCTATACGCCGTATCCTCTCGCCGTTCTCGCGTGGCGTGCGCGCAGCCCTGTAGCCAGTAGCAACCGATCCAGACAAAAAATATGTTGAGTGAGAGAAGCGCGATGAATTTTTATTTCTTCTCAAACAATTATTTTGCGTAGCCATATCGGGAAGGATATGGTGGGCCGAGCGCAGCGGGGCGACCGAGAGGCCCAGGTAATGATGCGAGGGAGAGTCGAAATGATCCCAATGCAAATGGGGAAATATTTTGATATAACTGCCGTAATTGGGGGCGATACTTCGCTCGGGAGTGTCCGGACCGCCTAGCATCGCAAGATGCCAGGGTGAATTCCGGTCAGGGAAACGAGCGCGCCGCTCCCGCGACGAACGCCGCCAGAGCGCCGCGCCCGGGACGTCCAACACAATGGCCGATGGAGGAAGTCGCCCAGCCGAGGAACCCTAAATCTATTAAATTGTATACAAAAAAGGATAACACAAAACGTAAAATAAAATAATTTGTTTAAATAAATGCACCCTTGATTAAAAAGTATGGAATAGTATTGGTAGAAAATTGTTTTATAAGATTGTAGGAGATCTTTTTCGTCGGAAAAATCAGCGAGGGGATTATATTCGGCGCAAATTTTGGAAGGGATTTTCTTCGTCGCAAAACTGAAAAGAATTTTCTTCGTAGGAGGCGTCGATGTATTTCGGCTATTACCATTAAGAAGAGAAGTTCGGCACATTACGGCTTTTTTGACACCGGATGGGCACTTCCATTTCAAAAGGCTACCGTTCGGAATGAAAATCGCAGGGGCTACCTTCCAGGAGCAAGTAAACAAAATCGTAAAACAAGACGACGATGAACACACGTACGTCGATGATATTGTTGAAACCGCAGAAGATGAGGACGCGCTAGATGAAAAATTCATTAACCTAGTGCGGAGATTAGAAGCAGCAAACATGAGCCTGCACCCGGCAAAGGCGCAATTTTATTGCAAAACAATTACCTTTCTGGGGCACGAAATCTCGGTACAGGGAGTGCGGCCTGATTCCAAAAAGGTCGCCGCTTTCGATCGTTACCCGGTGCCGAAGAACGCCACCAATATCAAATAATTCATCGGCGCGACGGGATAATACCGACGTTTTGTGCCAGGCTACTCGAAGACAGCTCGCCCGCTCGTGAACCCTTTAAAGAAAGGTGTGACGTTTGAGTGGACCGATGTGTACCAAGAAGCTTTTGACGAACTACGGGGTCGTCTAATGCGGGAACCGACCTTGCAACACTCGAACTTCGATGCGTCTAATTACGCTATTGACGGCGTACTTTCTCAGAGAAGAGAGAGACGCCGACCTACCGGTGACATACGCTAGCCGCCTACTAAACCCGGCAGAAATTCGATACAGCACCATCGAAAAAGAATTGCTGGCGATGAAATATTGCGCCGATCAATTCGAATTCTGCCTTTTAGGCCGTTCGTTCACTTTCCTAACGACAAGCCATTGGTGAGGCTTGACAACATCCGGGATGCCACCTTCCGTTTAAAAAAATGGACGTTCAAATTGCGAGAAAAATTCGAGATTGACGTACAGTATGTACCGGGGAAGGCTAAACACGTTGCAGACGTGCTTTCCCGAAATCCACCGGAATTAATAAACGCAGTTAGAAAAAGCATAGTAAGCTCAGACAGCATTGCAAGCGGGGACGAGAAGCGTCTCCGATACGAGGATGACCCGATCTACGCGAAGGGAGAATTTCTCGCAGTACTCTCAGACTGCGGCGAATTTTTTCTTAGCCATGCGATGCAGAACGTCGTGCGAGGATGGGAGTACAGGAATTCGCGTGCGATGGCTCTCACCGACAAAGGAGGGTCAAGACACGTACAAAATAATCTTCTCGGACAAAATCAACTTCACATCCTAACGGTAAGGTTGGAAAGACCGGAGCGCGGCCGATATACGCTTGGCGCTAAAGAAAGAGCCCGGATTGAAGGGAAAATCGCGGAATCACTTGCCGCAAGGGGAAACCCCGCTCGGGGCCTGCCGACAATGAGATCAGAGGGCAGCCTGACTACCGGGGCACGGCGCATACCGGTGCCTTGCGGTCAGGCGTAAAGGTCACCGCAAAAGACCTGACGCCCTCCCTCGCCCGTCTGCCTACCGACTTCAGTACCGGTGACGAGACTGGCGCCGGGGGTATGGAGAGCAGCGGCACCAACGATCTTGAGCGTGATCAGGACCACGAGTCCAGGTTGGTCGGTCCGGCCTCTTGGCAAATGGGCGAGGCCAGCGAAGACGAGGAGGCAACGGGCACGCGCTCGGTTTCTAACGCGTCAGAGGACAATGGACCCTCAGAGACCTACGAGACTAATTCGAGGGCGACCGATCGCCGGTCGCGCATAGGGCCCAGCTTAATCGAAATTCGCGATCAATTCTTGGCAGCTGATAACAATTTAACATATTTTGTCACAGCAAAAAACCAACCGCTTTGCACTGGCGCGCATAGCCTTAAGGAAGCGGGTCGCTTACCGGTGTCACTCGAGCTTACGCTGGGTGCGGCACGACCAACGCCCTACGGCAGAAAACAGCTGAGCGCGCTGCCCGTGAAAGAGAAATTACATGTACGCGTCGATCGGGATATCCTGGTGTGCGTAATGCACTCCTTGCTCGGCGTCAAGCTTCGATAAGGTGGCCATGGATATCGTGGGCACGTTCCCAGCCACTAGAGACGGCTACGCCTACGTGTTGACAATACAAGAGTTACTGACGAAGTACAGCCTCGCCATACCTTTAAGGACGATTTCGTCGGTCGAAATCGCGAGCGCGTTTTTACGACGATTTGTGTTTACCTTTGGGTCGCCAAAGATCGTATTGACCGACCAAGGACCCAATTTAATGAGCGCCCTCATGAAAAATGCCGCGAAGCTGTGCAAGATAAGGGTTTGCACTACGACGGCTTTTCGGCCCCAATCAAACGGATCGATCGCACTATAGTTTCAAGGAGTGGATCAAGGTCTACTTCAACAAGATAAAACGGTGGGACGAGTGGTGCGAGTGCGCGCCATTCTCGTACAACACGAGCGTACACGAAAGAACGCGGTTCACGCCATACGAGTGCCTTTTCGGGCGCATCGCGCGCGTGCCGTCGAAACACGCACCTCGGGAGGAAAACATCACGGAGTCCTATGTGGACTTCGTGGCCCAGTTGAGAATAAAACTAAATCAAATTTTAGGGGCTCGCACGCGAACGGCTTATTGAGGCCAAGAAGAGGTCGAAAGTTTATTACGACTGTCGGCTCAACCCCTGCACCTTTCAGGTAGGCGACCGAGTAATGTTCATCGCCGAGCCACGGCGAAATAAATTTTCCCCTGAGTACTCGGAACCGCACCAAATGCTCGAAATATTAGACGAATGGCGTAATGTGTGCATTAGCTTTAAGGTGGGTGAAAGGATTGTTCACCCGAATAAATTAAGGAAAAGGCTGCTCAGAAGTAAGGGAGGAAGCTTGGGCGAGCGCACGGAAGACAGCTCGGTACCTCCGTCCAATGCTTTGGCGACGAGACAAAAGGGGGAAGAAGGACCAGCCATCGCGGGAGCTCCGCCGACGCTTCTGAGCAACACGCTGCGACCATATGTATGGAATGTGAATGTATTGCATGCGTGAACTAAGGATGGGGGTTGTAGATCTGCGCCGCCCTGGTCGGGTATGACTGCGGGCGTGGCGCGCAGAACATCACCATCATATCGCTTATCGACATTGGAGATTGCTCAATCGAAGCTATGAAATTCACCGTGAACCTACCAATACAACTGCTGCAGCAGGTGAAGAATCGGGCTTTGCCCGCGCGGACTTGCAAAATTTTGGTGAGGCAGCGCGTGCAAAACTGCGGCATGTCCTCTCACATCATGGCGAGCCGGGCGGCGATACCACTTTTACTAAGTCAGTGAACAGAGAAGAGTGCTGCGAAATCGTGTGACACGGACAATTCAGATACATGCAAGCAACGATCGCAGGTGTGCGCGTAAATCAAACTACGCGCGCGAGTGCTATAGTAATTGGTGCCCTTGACGATGCCGGATCATGTCAGGGCGAACTGTTAATTTGGCGCAAGTTTATAGACTTCGAAGTAACGATTTGCGAGTTTACGGCCCAACTGGACATGAACACAGGGGAGATAAAACTGATTGCGGACGTGAAGTGTATGTACGCAGGTGGACAGTGTGCTGATGAAAAAATTGGGTACGCGTTTTGGGACGAAGAATATGAACGACGTTTTGAAGAATATGAAGTCCTGTGCCACGGACCAGGTGTGAGAGTGGCCGACAACTCTACGTGCTCCCCTACCGTATACTTCTCAAATACGACGGGCGACGTTCAATTCGGACTCGCGAAGACAGGAACGCTTGAAATTTACGGATTTCGACTGGTGCGCACTGAAAATGCCCGGCTCTTTATTGTTGAGGCGGAAAACGGTCACGGCGTTCCTGCTCGGGCCCGTCTCGACGTACAAAACTCATGCTCGCCGATTACTCCAACACGAAGCTGATGTACTACGCACAACATGTGCGCACCGAGTTCGCATCGCTCTACAAGGACGTGGTGCTACATAGATGCCAGCTGGAACGACAAGTGCTCAAGGATGATTTAGCGCAATCGCATGCAGCGCCCGATGAATTTGCACTGCGCGTCATAGAACAGCAAGGGTATACGGCGGTCCCAATCGGTGAGGTCATGCACATCTTGCAGTGCAAGCCGCGAGCCTGTAAAGTCCGGGCTACGGAAACCTGCTTCTCGGAGCTGTCGGTCTTGCGTGGGGCCGACGACCTCTACCTGCGCATTAAAACGCACATACTAACCAAGAGGGGAACGCCGGCCGAATGCATCGGCATGCTACCAGTGATGTACCGAATAAATGGTATATGGTGGCAGCATTTACCAATAATCACGGAAGGAAGAACGCCCCAAGTTCTCCGCCCGCTTGACAAGCTCACCTTTTCGTATCAGGATCTGGAGAACTTGATGAATGACGGGATCTACTCGCAAGAAGACCTTGAACGCCTACACGAGCACACTAATTTCCCGATGGAACGTTCGGCGATAATTGAACATGTTGCCCGGCGGCTCACGGGGAAGGAGGCACCAGAGGGCGCCGTCGAACTGCGAAATCAGTTCGACACGGAAACGGTGCAGGGCATAGCTCAGACCGCGATGTCCCGCGCCTGGTCAAAGTTTACGCAATTCGGGATTTTCTCGGCGTGCGTTATTGTCATCATGATAATTCTGCAGACGATTTTTGAGACACGTGTTCGCGGCTATACCCTCCACCAAATCTATGGCTGGAGCGGCCGGAATGTTCGCCGCGCTTTTCAGCTCGCTGACGCATTTATTTGCGAGACATGCTCTGCAACCCGCGATAGACGGCGTCCCTTTAGATGACGTCGGCGGCCAAGTTTACAACGTGAGCTAGCGACCAGCGGAAGGAGGCGCGACTGATCGTCAAGGCGCGCGTGTCCAGGAACAGCGCCAAGACGAACTAGAGGAGGCCGAGAAGGTAAAGAGCCTCATCATCATCAAGGACATGCGCCGCATATCCAAGGGCCGGTGCGCATTGAAGGAAAGGTCGCGTCAGTTTCGCTTCCAGGACAAGGAGGCCCGCCGGATGCTGTGCGCCTACTTGGAGGCAAAGTTTCAACGGGAGTTCCTCGAAAAAGGGATGGAGGTACAGCGGCGAATGGAGGAGCAAACCGAGAAGAGGCGAATCGCAGAAGAAAGGACGGCTCAGCTGAGGGCTCTTCAATCTGATGCTACAAAAAGGCGCGAGGTCATCCGCATGCAGCTGATGGCCGAGTGGAATCAAAGGCTTTATCGCGCCTGTTTGGAACAGACTGAGAAGAGTCGCGAAGAGGCTCAAAAACTGGAGGCCCTGGCTCTCAAGAAGGAGTGGGCCTATCACCGAAGGTACCCCGAAGGGCGTTGTTACGATATGACCGACGCCGAGCTCGCACTAGAGCGGATGGGGGGCAACCTCTCTCCTCCGTTATCTGGCGACGAAGAGGACAACGACAAGGACGGCCCACCAAGATGGGCGGCGGGCGCCGCTGACGAAGAAACCCCGGCGCGCAGGACACTGCCGTACATACGAAAGGCGCTGACTCGTGTGGACGCTTTCCATGCCCGGCTTATTCGCCAACAGCAGCAGAAGGAAAAAAACGAGCGAGCGGAAGAGCGGTAGCAGTGAAATGAATACTGGCTCAACTTGGCCAGCACCGATTTTACATTCCAAACAAGGTCGCCGCAACTGAACCCGCCGGCCGAGAGGACCCTGGAGGTGCCGGTGCCCATAGATGTCAGCGAGCCAGAGATGCCTGCAATGGCCGACGCTGTCGAGCGTTTTTTCGCAAGACCATTGCGAGCACGATTCGCGTGTTCTTTTTTTCATTTTTCTTCACCTGTGTTCGCTTTGATATTATCACTATGATTAATAAAAGGAAAAATCTAGGAGTGCAAATTAAGTGGTGTGTTGAGTTTTTTTATTCGTTTTCCACACAAAATTGCGCTCCATACGCCGTATCCTCTCGCCGTTCTCGCGTCGCGTGCGCGCAGCCCTGCAGCCAGTAGCGCGCAGCCCTGCAGCATTATCGGGAAACGATCCCGAATATAGACACAAGTATTTTGTTAATTGTTTCTTTTTTTTACGCTTACAAGCTATTTTTACGCTTACAAGCTATTTGGTGTGGCAGTATACTACTAAACTTGCCTTTTTAATATATGTTTAATAAATAAAGTCATTTTTTTATGTATTTGACTAGAACTAAAGCGTGTTTAAAGCTCCATCCAACTATTAATGAAAACAATAATTGTTCGGGACTATACATTTTTTCTCTTTAAAAGTACTGGATTTTCCAGAAAAAAAAAAAAAAAAACTATTATTAGGTGAAGATACGTAACAAAATTCACTACAAACACAAATTTATGAAAATAAAAATAAAAAAAGAAATTTCATAGCTTCAAAGCTAAAATCGTGAATTTCTGAAAAATTACGATTTTCTAGATCAGCTGGGGTCAATGTTAGCTTCTCTACCCCTACTGAGGGAAATTGCTTCTTGAAGGGAACTACTCAAGGAAAGAAAAGCGCACATGAGAAATTTATTCGAGCCAAAATTCGCTTAAAGCACGACTTTTGAGCATTTTTTGGTCGTTTGGCCTCACCTTGCGCCTTCGCTGGAATGAGACCTCCTACGGCTAATTAGATTGAAATTTCATGACTGTGTACGCAGGCGATGCAGAGCACATCAGTGTCGGCACAGTGGACAAACTGGCAGCTCATCTAAAAAGAATTTTCATGCCGTCGGAGACGATGCACCAGTTGTATGGGCAGCTTGCGGAACTAAAGAAGTCTACAAATGAGTCCGTGCTGGAGTATAACAATCGCGCCACGGATATCCTTGACGCTATAATAGCGCGATAGCAACAAGCACGGGTTCGCGGCAGGTGAAACGGAGGTGCCACAGAACTACAGAGCGCCCGCTTGGGATGGACTATATGACATAGCGCGGCGAAAACCGCCGCGAGAGCGCATGGCAACCTCGGGCTGATAGGAGCGCATCGCAGGGTCAAGGACCCCGCAATTACGGTTCTCCGCGGAACAATGGACCGCAGGGTGGGCTGGTAACCTCCGGGCCGACCGGGCAGAACAATCGCAGCAAGCGCGACCGCCCTATCGGGAAGGATATGGTGGGCCGAGCGCGGCGGAACGACCCAGAGGCCAAGGTAACGATGCGGGGGAAACTCGGAACGACCGCAATTAAAATGGGGAAATATTTTGTTACAACTGCCGCAATTGGGGGCGACACTTCCCTCGGAAGGACCCGGACCGCCTCGCATCGCAAGATGCCAGATGAATCCCAAGGCGCCGCGCCCAGTACGTTCAGTACAATGGCCAATGGGGGAAATCGCCCAGCTGCGGAACCGAGCTTGAGATCTCGGGAAGATCGCAGTCGTTCGAACTGGCGGGGACATCTATCCTCCGCCCAAAGGAAAAGCAGGTGGTAAGGTTTCCACTGCTCAACCCACGTAAGATGCCGCGGGGATTCGTAGAGGTTGTCAAGTTTGACAACGGCATAACCACCGGCGGCAGGGTCGCTAATAATGACGACGGGCACGTGTCGTTGGCTGTGCAAAATACGGGTAGCTAAGCTGTGGAATTGCCACTGCCTCGCCTCCAGATGATTGATGAGGCCGAGATCGGTAGCTTAATTCAGTTAAGTACCGATTCAAGCGAGGAAGAGATGAAAGAGGAAGCTGAGGCGAAGACTTTTGCGGAAGGAACCATAGAAGGACTTCCGGTGAACAACAGGTCCCCGTACGACCTTTTGTGTACAAAAGTCACTACGTGGAGGACCAGGAGGAGAACGGACACGGCTTGTGGCCGAGCCTTCGGCGTGGTGGAACTCACGCTCAATTACAGGAAGGGAGAAGTGAAACGGAACCCCTTCCGATCAGCGATTCGATGAGATGCTACGCGAGCTAGTCACTTTGGAACCCGCCACGCGTTTCGGGCGCAGGTTCACGGGAGCTAAGAGTTGCAGGCCAGTTTACAGTGAAGTTGGGCATGGGAAAGATAAGAGAGAGAGAGAGAGAGAGCGAGAGGGAGGTCTTGCGCGCGACGAGTTAGAGGATACCGGCGTGCCGCGGGCGTTAATTGAAACCAGATGCGTGCCCCAAGAGGAGCCGGAGTCACGTAGACCGGAAGGAACGGTCGCGGGGAACTCGAGCGGCGAAAAGGGTCCCGCCGAAGAATTAGACAGGTCGCGCCATTACATTAAAATTTTATTATAATGATTTTTAAAGTTGATAATCAATTAGATCCAACCAAAAGAATGAATAAAATAGATGAGGTTTATTATAAAAATCCTTGTTTCCCTCAGAACTATTTAGCTCGATTATCATTGATCAAGTAAATCAAGGTTTTACGCCATTTTCCAAAATTTATTTAAATCAACAATTTAGTTCAAATTTTTACTATATAGCACTTACAATTAAGAACATATTAATTAATCTGGTCCAAAATTTATTTTTTAATATTTCGCAAGATTGAGAGTACTTGCAACTAACAGCATGTTCCATTTAATAACGTGGTTAAAATCTAATCAATCACTAACATTGTTACTATGAGATTTAATAGGTTTAGTACTTTCTTTGGTGAATTTATAATGCATAAATATTTTACAAATAATAACATCCTTCATTAAAAATGTGGTTATAGTGACTCAAAAATAAATAATAATATGTAGTGTACTGCGGCAGGTAGTACCCCGACAGTACTTCCAGTCAAATCTTAGTGCAAAAAGTTGCGAGGTACGATAAGTCCGAGCCTGCTTGCACATCTCTCTTCGCCGGGAAACAAAACGAAATGGTCGTGCCGGTCAACGATTCAACTTCGTTTCCTTCAGATCTATTTTTTTTTGTCTTCTACCTTTTTGTGCAAAGCCCAGGGTACCTAACAAAGTAGATAAGAACACATTTCGCGTAGCATATAACCAAAAACCGTCTTTGAGGGTACCTGTTGATTAAATAAGGTGCATTTTAAGGTATAAATTGAATAATTATACGCGTATATACCTTTCCATATTATATATACTTATAACATATTTTTCGGATGGAGACACCCCTCTTTCCTCCTTTTCCCCCTCTGGCCACCTCATTCCATCCTCTTGAATATTTGCCCCCCCCCCTTATTTTACGATAAAAATCTACCTAGAAATTGTTTTTATATTTTTATATGGAAGTCTCCACTCTTTCCCTGCTCAGACCCCCTCATCACCCCTACTCTCATATACCCTCTTATTCACCATTATTAAATGAGCTTAAATCGCTAAAGCAAAGCAAGAAAATAATTTTCGTATGGGTTTAACCCTTTGAGTCACAGTGGTACTGCCAAAGTACCACCTTTTTAAACCACTGTAAAAAATGTTCTACTGCATATTTTGGTTGAAATTTTGAAATTCTAAATAACGGATCGAAGATGGCGGAAAAATGTGTCAAATTAAAATAATCATTTTGACAAACCCATCAAACTTTATACGCTCCACGAAAGGACAATCGAGTACAAAAATTCAGATCAAAATATGCAATGCAATTATGTCTAATTGGTTGGTCTAAATGATACAATTTCACAAAACTTAGGCCGCCATTTTGGATCCGCTATCTTGAATTTTGCAAATCTAAGCTTATATTCATGATCAGCATCCCCAAAAAAACCCCGAGTACAAAATTTCAGGTCAAAATATGCAGTGGAAAAAAACAAGATTCAAAAAGTTAAGTGAAAAACAAGGGGACAAATAAAAAAATAACTTTCTAGAAATTAACTGAAAATGTAAATAATTTTGAAAATATTTCTAAAGCAAAAGTGATCGTGTTCGGATAAAAAAATCTCTTCTTATGGGTTATGAGACATTGACAATGATGGAAAGCCTTGTGACCCGTCAGGCCAATTGGGTCAATTACCCTTGCAACGTCGAAAAGAAATATGATAGGGACGGAATCCCGGGCTCTTCCTGGGGATGATACATGGTTCGAATGAGCGTGTAGAATCCCCATAAAAAGGCTCTTTATAAGCATGATGTAAATGATTGAATGATGACTGTAGGTGTACGTGTCAAGGCGATTGTGCCCGAAGATGTACTTTCCGGGATAAAGGGGTGCTCGATCCCGCCAGGCAAGGCGGCGGAGCATGCGACTGAGGATGACGTGGCAACAAAGAAATAACCCTCAAAGTGGTCGTGTGGGGCTCCACAATACATTTAACACTCACTTACACGACGGAGAGTCGGCTATGCGCGGTCGGGTCGTCGCCGGTCTGGAAGGGGAGACAGCTTTGCGCGGCGTTGAAGGTGCAGGAGATAAACTCGGTTTGACACGGCTAGGCCGCCAGACAGGACCCAGGTTACGATGTAGCTGACTGGGTCGGGTATCATCTGGCGAAAAATTCCCTTTGGTCTAGTAGTGCCGGATAACGAACGGGCAAAGCTATGCTGGATCGGGGAGAGGAGGGTGAACCACCGAGTCCACAACATCATTGCGGAGTATAGCTGCAGTGTAGCCGCAAACTTACATTTTACCCAAATCACAACCATACATTATATCAAAGAAAAGGAACCTGTGGGATCAGTGAGTAGATAAAGATACCGAAGATGAAGGTCTAAACACCAATTGAGAGAGGGACTAGCTGTCCTTCGCCCAACGGGAACACACTAACTTTGGGACCACAGTCTGACTCTGAAAAAATATCAATAAAAAGAAGGAAGCCTACCGAGGCCCAGCAGAAGATGCTACAAAGGATACGACAGCTGGCAGATACCTGAACACCGTAAACGAGACTACTGGGCTTTGCTACCACCGTAGACAAAGCTGCCCTCTGTAAGAATCTGGGGGAATCCCAAAAATGGAGTCAAAATGAGGAATCGAATCGGGTCATATAGTTCATAGTTCGCCCCTAAGCCTAAGTCAGGAAAAATCAATCGACGGGACTAGAAATAACTTGGCCACTACGCGGAGCACAGATTTTTCACTGTGCCACCTAACCGGATAAAAATAGGCTGAGGAACAATGCTCCAAATGGGCTCCGTGGAAGTGCGCTTAGCTCCGAATGGCGGAGCATAGCTGCCTCCAAAAGTCGGAGAAGGTAACAGTATTGTCGAACGGGAGCATGCCGCGGAGGTGGTTTTTAAGCGATTGGGCCTGCAGAACACGCTGCAGGTCCAGGAATGAAGGGTAGCCCCCTGTTGGCAGGCTAGAGACCAGGCAAAGGACACCGTGGAGACGGCAGCGCGACGGATTATGGAGAAGTTGAGGCTCCGAGCGCTGGGCTTTCGACCCTTCTATGGTGGATGCGACCAGGCTGAACAGGATTCATCACATCAGAAAACCCTCGGGTAGTGGGCATTAGTCAATAAGGAGGCGCTTGAGTCTCCTGTTGACTGAGTTTTCTGAACAAGACTGGAAGCTGGTAGTTCAAGTGATAACTAGGAACAGGATTAAATGGGATATAGAATCATTCGAACCATATACAGCGGCAGCGGCAGACGGCATTTTTCAGAAGAAAGAAGATTTATTGTTAGAACCGTTGGTGGCAATCTTTAAGGCTTGCCGGTCGATTAGCTATGGGGTAAAGATTATTTTTATACCTAAACCTGGTAAACAGGCACACGAAAGTGTAAAAGTCTTCAGGCCAATTAGTCTGACGTCGTTTTTGTTTAAGACTTTGGAGAGGCTAGTCGACCGGGGAATTAAGGATGGAGCTCTGCCGACTAGTTTACTCCAATCTACGCAACACGGGCATAAAGAGAGGAAGTCAGTGGACTCCACACTTGACAAGGCGACCGCTAAAATCAAGAAAGGAATAAGGAATAAAGGTATGGTACTTGCTACTTTCAGGGATTTGGAAGGTGCATCTCTCGTCAAGTGGCTATACAAGTCCATGATAAGAACGGTTGAGGAACAGTGGGGATCGGCAACCGGAGGTGGCCTAGTAGCAAGAGGCTGCCCGCAAGGAGAAGTCCTCTTACCTACCAAATGGTCTGCTCACTAATGCTTGATATTGCTAAAGTAAAGCAGTAAAACAATTGTCGAATTGTCTATGGGTGAAAAATGGTAAAAAGCGGTAAATTGATTTTTGCAGCTTGGCTTTAGCAGTACCATTGAATCAACTTTCTTTTTAAATTAATTTCTAGAAAATTATATTTTTATTTATGAGCTTTTTTTACCATTAGACAATGCAAGAATTATTTTACATCTTTGGTTTAGCGGTATACTTGAATTTATTTACATTGCGAGTCAATTTTCATGTTTATGTATCTATATATTTTATACTAGAGCCGTACCTTCCTCGCTACCGCTCGGTCGTTTAAAGGTTAAAGATGATCTTGATGGTCACGGAAGGTCATTTAACCTCGAACAAGGTCTGGAAGCCTCTTGGCATTGGAAATTCGCAATTTTTGTAGGACAGAAGCTATTACCTGTAACAAGGTCATTTTACTTTGAATGTTCTTATTTACTTTTAGTATTACCCAGGAACAACGACGTGGCAGTAGTAAAATCTGTTCTCTTTGGGGTGCTTAATTAGCGTGAGTCCCCTTGCCTCTCACAATTGACAATTAATATTGATACACACATTATCTGTAATTTATCCTGTAGATACGTTTTATACCAATTTTCTTACAATAAAGCTAATGTGCTCCCTGAATTCCCGGTTCTTTAGGTTAAATACTCCAATTGGACACCATTTACTTCTTGGCAGTGAGCTAACCGATGGTAAATATGGTTGATGCGCAACATGCAAATCTTGAATTCAGGGAGCATATCAGCTTTATTGTTAGAAAATTGCTATAAAAGGTGTCTTATATCATGGAATGACCGTGTACAATGTTTCAATCGTCTGTTGCTCCAGTATGTACACTCGATTTCTGGCCCTCGACAGGTTAAATTGAAGATAATATGCTTATCAATATTAATTGTCGAATGTAAGAGGCAAGGGGCCTCACGCTAATCAAGCACCCCAAAGAGAACAGATTTTACTACGGCCACGTCGTGGTTCCTGGATAATGCTAAATGTAAATAAGAAGATTTAAAGTAAAATATCCTTGAAGGACATCGCCAAGGCCGTGTAGAGCGTCACCGTTACATGCACCTTGTTACAGGTAATAGCTTCTGTGGTACAAAAATTGAGAATTTCGAATTTCAAGAGGTTTCCAGGCCCTGTTCGAGATTAAATAACCTTCAGTGACCATCAAGGTCATCTTTGACACATAACTTGAGCACATGTTTACGTTAAATTTTCTGCTTTTTCGATTTCCGTTGTCAAAAATAGGGGTTCTTATTTGTAAAAACAAATTTAACCTTGAAATAACCTTGAAAGTCAATCCCAAATCAAATCCAAGGTCAAAATTTACCTCCAGATTGACCTTGACCTTGTCTAAAATCAGTTTACCTGGAAAATTATTAAGGTGTTTCGGGACTTTTTGGACACCCTGTATAAATTGTATATTTTCTATTTCAAACTTATTATTATGTGTTTTTAATCCTAAACTAAAATAGTATATTATATATCTAGCTTTGCCTCTGACGACAATTACATGCGGTCTGCGATATTTCTTATTATACCAGAGATTAGGGAGAGATTGCCAGTGCCGTGTTAAAAAAGCGTGGCGATTTCGACAACGGCGCTCCTGGCGGTGTGCGTATGAACCAGACGCATCTAGCTCGAGTTCCCCCACTCTGCTCGCCACGGCTTGTATAGCTCCTTGCTTCTTGACTTGGGAAGGGGAATGCAAACGAAAAGCGCTGGAGGAGACTTTTAAACAGTCTGATTAGCCTACATTCTGTCTTTTTACTTTTTAATAATTGAAATTTATCATTTTTATAACTTTAAAAAAATAAAATGTATGTTGACGACAATAAAATATTTAACATCTTCTGTTATTTCTGTTCTTGTTATATTTATTATTATTATTATTATTATTATTGTCATCATTATAGATACTATTGTTATAATTGTTATGACTATTATTGTTATGTGAAAAAAAAATCATTGTTTCTGTTGTTTTTTTATAATTATTACTATTATTATCATTAATAAATTCATGTTATTAATATTGTAATTATTGTTAAATGCAAATTAGATATATCAACATATATAATTTTGTAGCAAAAACTTACAAGTGACTTAATAGCGTAATGGTTAAGCTCCTTGGCTAGTAAGCCTAGGTACGGAGGTTCAATTCTCATCATTAATTTTTTTTTTTTTTATTCTTATGGTATTATTTATTATTAAATAAAATAATTAATTATTGAATATTCGCTCATAATTTTTTTTATACGATCTATTATTTTAATTAATAGCGTCCCGTAATGCTGTCGTCCAGCGAGACGCGCGAAAAAAAAAAACACTATCAATGTTTACACTCGCATCTGCCGCCACTTTTCGTTGACAGCCGATGCGTTCGCACGTGAGACAATTTCCGTGGTTTGTAGGGCTATTGGCGATGGTTTCCACGGTTATATTTACAAGTAACATATGATTATAAAGCTTTTTCTCATAGGTTACCTGTAAATATAATAAAAAAAACCAACGCGCTAATAACAGTACCTCCTGGGTAGCGTGGAAAACTGTTAGCTTTTTAAAAAAATATTCTTTAATTTATTATTTATTTTAATTTAATTAATGAAGAGCTTACATAGCAATAAAAATTACGTTTATCCAAAAAAAAAAAAAAAAAAAAAAAAATGTGGAAGATTTGAACCTGATTCAAAAATTTACGAGTCTATCGCCCTATCCACTCCACTAATATCTTAATTGAAAATACAGGTTAAGAAGTCACATATGTTTAGCTACCTACGCACTAATAATTTTTGGTCAAATACATGCAATACTTACTTATAATTCTTTAAATATTGTCGAATTAGATAACAGTTACATAGTAAGTTAATAGAATTGTGACATATATACAAAGATATGTAAAATCTAAATTTCCGTATATATGCCTTATCTATAACATTTATTTCAAACTTATACAGCAATATAAACATTACAATTGCAAGTAGCTACACATTTTGTTACTTTCGAATACAAATTAATTCAATATTAATTGAAACATTACATAATTGTTTAATTAATCATATAAAACATTATATACGTATATATTATTAGAACGTATAGAAAAAAAAATATATATCGGGCTCTCAGAATTTTGCAGACATAAAAATTTGTTCACATCCTCGTAAACAAAATGCTATATTATAAAAGCGTATGAGTCGGTCGGTAACGGCACTCCGCGTTTGTCGTGCTTCCCCTCCGCCGCTGCAGACGCATATTCCCTCACCATCGTACCCCACGAAAAGAAGCAAGCGAGGGAGGGAAGGCTAGATGCGTCTGGTTCTTATACGCACCATTAGGCGGCGCTAGTGCACGGCTGAATCGGACGAGCACGGGTTCGCTATACCTCACCAGCAATCTCTCCCTAATCTCTGATTATACAGGGCTAGGTATGTATACTATTTTTTGCTTGATCATGCCGGAATGCGGTAACTTCATTTCGCACATCGCCCAGAAGTTACCGCTTTTTTTAAATGGTTTTGCCATTACATTGTCTGCAGAACTAATGTAATAGAGGATTTTCTTTTAAATACAATTTTTACGCAGAGTTTAAAGGATCGGCAGTGCGTGTTACGCTGCTATTTTACAATAACAAACAAACCCCGGACAGTTCTATAACTATCAAAAACATTAATAAAAAATTCAAATCAAATAACCAAGAAATCCTCAGAATTTCTCTCCCTTCCTGCATCCCTCGATCCGTGCGCATTGGTTTTAGCCGCCATTTTGTTAAAAAAGGGTTATTGAACATTAATATAAAAGTTTTCTATCAAACTTCAACTGCCGTGATCACCTGTGATCATAATTAAAAGTTCATACCTTTGCGGGCGATGCTGCTCAGTGAGCAGGCCAGGAGTGCAAGCGATTTACAAGTGAAATCACAATCACATTTAAGGGGATGCCTGTCTTCCGCGCTCTACTATACCGACGATTTTCTATATCCTTTGTTAAGCTCTAAGGCAAATTTGATTTTTCAAATAATTTTGAAACGACTTTCTTAATGGCATTTCTGATTACAACAAAACATTATTTATAACTCGTAGAATGTGCGTAGACTTCTTTTTTGGCTGGTTTTAATTCCAATTGAAAAATAAGTCAGTATTTTCAGCAATAAAAATTGAAATCGCGATTCTACGAATTATAAATAATATTTTGATGCAATTAGAAATGCCATTAAGAAAGCCGTTTCAAAATTATTTGAAAAATCAAATTTGCCTTAGAGGCTAGCAAAGAATATACAGAATTGTCGTTACAGTAGAGCGCGAAAATTAAGATAGGCATCCCTTTAATATTTTGCATATGTATTTAATAGTTCAAATGTATTCATTTTTAAGTAATTATATGAATGCAGATTTATAGGTAATTGATCCCTTTCAATAAAATCTATTAAAAACAAAACAAATAATAAAAGAAGTAAATAATTTCGTTTGCATAAGCTAAATTATTAGTAGCAACTTTTCATATTCATTTCTTGCATTAATCTACATAAATTTATATTGAAGATCACATTGATCTGTATACTTACGTTTTCATGTTTGAAAAAGCAAAGCATTTTTAATTCTCTAAATACTCGTTTACTGCTTACAAGACTTTGGAATACATTTGGCAGTTTTTTTAAGGCGACCCGTTTTCCATCTCTTGGATCTGTCACGGCCCTATAAAACAAATGTATTTTAATCCTAGGGCTAATCAAAATAAATTCACATATTTTTACACTTATATTTTTACATAAAAATGACTTTAAGAAGTTTTTAAAATGATACTACAGCCAATTGAGGATATTTTCTAGCCTTTTTAGGAGCGTTAAATAATAGAAACAATTATTAACGATCTAAATTTTAACGTTGACTCAACTACAAGGTACATATATTACGGTTTTTAAGGTTGCCCTTTTGATTGGCGTTGTTAAAAATTTCAAAAAGTAACGTTTGATCTATTATTTTTCAAAAAATATGAAAAAATTGCCTTTTTTGCTGCTGGATTTTTTTTTCAGGCCTAATTTTAACAATATTTTAAATGTCTAGGCAACTTTTAATAATATTCATTTTTAACAACTTTTAATAATCATAAACAGATGATCCCGATACTTAGACTTCAACAATATGCATCGGATAAATTTGATTTTTATCGTTATCCAATTCAAAATGTCGACTGTTTTGTACATTTACAGATTTATTACTCGAAAACTATGGACGTCCATAAAAATTTCCTAAGAATAAAAATATCTTAAAATTAATCGAAGAATACTCTCTAATTTTTCAGATGGATCCGGTACAATTATCGATTTTCAAAAAATAAAAAAAACACAAAATTTCGAAAAACGTCTTTAAAAAATTTGAAAAAATTTGGGAGAAATCTTTGATCAATTCCGAGACATTGTTATTTTTTCAAAATTTCTTTAAAGGCTTATAGTTTTTTAGAAAAACCTCATAAACGTCCCTTTACTTTTACGGATTTTGGACAATTTTTTATCAACGCCATCTTTAGTAGAAGAAACCACGTAATTAATATTTATTATTGATGTCATTAAATAGTTATTATATTGTCAATTAAATATTCAAATAATGGCGCTTTTTCTTTGTACTTTGTTTTGAAACGGGTAGTACTTTCTAATGTATACACGGTGTTCAAAAATGAACTGGCACGACCAGTATATCCGTGTTCAGAATAACATTCTAAGCACTTTTTCACCTTTGGCATTTTTCAGAATTTGGGATAATTATGGAGTTATTGTTAGTTAAAATCTACAATAATTATCCAATCAGCGCTCGATTTGACGATGATCCCCGCATTACTCTCCCCGCGCGGCCCATGCTGCTCGAGTAAACCCCGCCTACCAGCGTCAGCTAGAGCGCTGATTGGCTAATTATCGAAGTTTTTGATTGATCATAACTCGATAATTAGCCACAATTACGAAAAATGCCAAAATGGAAAAAGTGCTTAGAATTTTATTCTGAACACGGGTATACTGGTCGTGCCAGTTCATTTTTGAACACCCTGTATATAGTGTATTTTGGAGCAGATTCTCTCTCTCTCCCTCCGGACTCCGAAGAAGGTGTACATAAGCGATAGCGCAACAGATATTTGAATAAATTAGAAAAAAACTATACTATTAACATTACACAAGTGTTATAAATTATTTAACCCACTGCCAGATAATAACAATTGTAAAATTATTTTATTTTTAGCGCATCATTGATAATAAATATATACAACCTAGAATTAAATTCATTTTTAATTTGAGTTGACCAAAACAAATGATCACCCGTTTCCGCCGAGTGTTATCAAGCATACAATATCCCGAATACAGCAGTGTAGGGAGGGAAAATGCTTGGACCGCAATGGTGTCTACAGCGATACGGCAGGAATAACTTTCAAAAACAGGAAAGAGAGCTTGACACTCTATCGTCGTTCAATCCTCCTCTTCCTTCCGTAATTAAATTTTAATAATTATTCTCATTTAGCCTGGTCTCTGGAGGTGTCGAGGAGTTAGCTGTGATGTAAACTTTGCCGCATGATAAAAAATTTAAAAAATTGTAACAAGTCTACCATTCTACATGGCAACAGTAGATTCCTCTAACTGAAATTCCTTGTCCTGATTGTTCTATTGAAAAACTCTGCTTTTATGCGAACAAGTTGGGAAAACACAAGAGAAATAAAGATACTTTGATTTTTGGGCTAATAGATGAGAAAAAGTCGCTTTATTAGCCCTGGGGAAAAAGCCTTGGAGCATAAAATCCCTTAGAAAATTACAATAGAAAGAGTAGGAAGTGCACTATAGCAAAGGTGGGAACGAGTCCAACAGGTGATCGTGACCACTGCCAGATTTCGCGCTTAAAGCTAGGTGGCTAAGCCGCTGTATTACGAGCTCGAAGCGAGTAGCTGAGCTATTGAATACCCGTCGAAGCCCACAAGAATAAAAGACGACAAATGAAAAGAGAAATAAAGTCAAGGTCGCGTAAACAAAGTGATAGTTAAAAGGAAAACATGTTGTGTATTAGCCAGCTAATGGTATTTAATAAGAACGGATCAAAATAAGCAAATGTCCGGTCCGCGTATCGAACTAAGGGGTGCGTCCCACCCAACGGCCCTCCCCACCAATTAGTCTAATTTAACGCGCCTCCTTACGTGTAATGAAGAAAGTGCGAGAAAGAGAACAAGAAAAATGCATGTATCGACATCGTCCCGCGCCCGCCGCAACGAGTGTAGGTCGCAACACTATATACAATTTTTTTCTATATCTTTCAACCTTTTTTAAATCTGCAGGTAACGAAAAGTTTAAAGTTGATTTGTTTAATATGCCTGTTGCTAGTTCGTTTTAATAAGGAATAGATGCAAAAACTATTTATGACTCACATACGTCATGACAAACGTATGAGTTTCGCAAAAATAATAATTGTTTTCTTTTTTATTGTTTGAATTTTATTTAATTTTGATAGATTTTAGCTCACATACGTCATGACAAACTTATCAGTTTTGCTATTAATTAAAATTAAATTGTGATTTGATTTATTATTGATTTTATTTGTTTTTATTAAATTTTACA
The DNA here is from genome assembly GCA_018906775.1 of Sycophila sp. Sp_5. Classification (NCBI taxonomy): domain Eukaryota; kingdom Metazoa; phylum Arthropoda; class Insecta; order Hymenoptera; family Eurytomidae; genus Sycophila; species Sycophila sp. Sp_5. Next base: position 100,007 of record JACCID010000345.1, read on the forward strand.
AAATGATTGAATTATGAGATTTTAGAATCAAAAGAGGAATTTCAGATTTTTAATCATTTCTCTTAGCTTTAGCTTGCATATGTCATGATAAACGTATGCCTATAGCTAATTAGCTTCGAGTGCTTTTAAATAATGTTAACTAAGTATATTGAGAATTTCTTTTAATTAATCTCTTAGCTTTAGCTTGCATACGTCATAATAAACGTATGCCTATAGCTAGTTAGCTTCGAGTATTATTGATAGTTAATGTTTTTTTAAAAGAATGCCGGAACAGAGTGAGCAGAGCTCTGTAGAGCACCGCCTTTTATAGTCAAAACCAAGCTTCTCCCTCTCTTGATTTTACAATTTCGGCGCTGCATGTTGTGACGTCACATGCCTAGAGTGGGTACATGTTTCTTAAATGTAACTTCGGAAGGAGGGGATACGCTTGTTTAGAAGAGGGAAATGACGCCGAGCGGCGCGAGAGCAATCGCTGCATCGCGAGGCGCTTATCCGCGGGCAGGGGAGGGAACAATAACAGAGGGATTTTTGAAAGGTGCTCGTGACCTAATGTGTCGATGCGCCTTTGCGTGTGTAAGTTAGGCGTTACAAGCCGTTTAAAAAATATTTGAAAAATCAAACTTGCCTTGGAGATTAGCAAAGAACAAAGAGAATCGTCGGTATAGTAGAGCGCGGAAATTAAGTTAGGCATCTCCTTAACTATTCGCATAATTTAAGCTATTTATTCATTATTAAGATCCAAACAGTGTTCTTTACCTCTAGTATTGTTTCATTAAACGTGTTCGAGGGGGGAACAGGATGCAGGAATTAGAGTTTCGTCTAAAGATATTATATTTATCGTCAGAGTTACCTGCAATTTTGAGACCTTTACTCGCTTGCCACAGCTTAAGTGAATATTTGGTATAAGGATTCGCTTTATAGTTACTCTAAAGAAATCAGTGAGTGTGATGTATGTGCGATAGGTTTATATAAGTTAAGACAATTTGGTTTCTAAGGATATTATGATAACGACAACTAAGGACTTCTCGGAATGACTATTAAAAATTCAAATATAATTTGGAAATTTATTATACGGATCTATTTCAAAACTGTATTTATTCTAGTGAATGCTCTTGTAATATAATATAAAGTTGTAATCCACTATTATATTAAGGAGCTTAATTCCTGTTCCTGGACATCGTCTACAGAAGCAGCGCCCGATTTTTTTCTCAACGACCAAGATAGTGGTGGGCTTCCCTGTAGACGACGTTCCGTCGTCCTGAGGGTGTTTCTGAACACCTGTACATCGTCTACAAAAGCAGCGCTCGATTTTTTTCTTAACGACCAAGATCGTGGTGGGCTTCCCTGTAGACCACGTACCGTTGTCCTGAGGGTGTTTCTGGTGGCGTGGGCATCGTCTACAGAATCTGCGCCGGATTTTTTTCTCAACGACCAAGATAGTGGTGGGCTTTCCTGTAGACGTCGTACCGTCGTCCTGAGGGTTTTCCTGGACATCGTCTACAGAAGCAGCGCCCGATTATTTTCTCAAAGACCAAGATCGTGGTGGACTTCCGTGTAGATGACGTACCGTCGTCCTGAGGGTGTTCATGGTCATCGTCTACAGAAGCAGTGCCCGATTTTGTTCTCAACGACCAAGATCGTGGTAGACTTCCCTGTAGACGACGTACCGTCGTCCTGAGGGTGTTTCTGGTGGCGTGGGCATCGTCTACAGAATCTGCGCCCGATTTTTTTCTCAACGACCAAGATCGTGGTGGGCTTCCCTTTAGATGGCGCCCCGTCGTCCTGAGGGTGTTTGTGGACACCTGGACATCGTCTACAGAAGCAGCGCCCGATTTTTTTCTCAACGACCAAGATCGTGGGGGGCTTCCCTGTAGATGACGCCCCGTCCTCCTGAGGTTGTTCCTGGACACCTGGACATCGTCTACAGATGCAGCGCCCAATTTTGTTCTCAACGACCAAGATCGTGGTGGGTTTCCCTGTAGACGACGTACCATCGTCCTGAGGGTGTTCCTGGTCATCGTCAACAGAAGCAGCGCCCGAATTTTTCTCAACGACCAAGATCGTGGTAGACTTCCCTGTAGACAACGTACCGTCGTCCTGAGGGTGTTCCTGGTCATCGTCTACAGAAGCAGCGCCCGATTTTGTTCTCAACCACCAAGATCGTGGTGGACATCCCTGTAGACGACGTACCGTCGTCCTGAGGGTGTTCCTGGTCATCGTCTACAGAAGCAGCGCCCGATTTTTTATCAACGACCAAGATCGTGGTAGACTTCCCTGTAGACGACGTACCGTCGTCCTGAGGGTGTTCCTGGTCATCGTCTACAGAAGCAGCGCCCGATTTTGTTCTCAACCACCAAGATCGTGGTGGACATCCCTGTAGACGACGTACCGTCGTCCTGAGGTTGTTCCTGGTCATCGTCTACAGAAGCAGCGCCCGATTTTTTATCAACGACCAAGATCGTGGTGGGCTTCCGTGTAGACGGCATCCCGTCGTCCTGAGGGTGTTCCTGGATATCGTCTACAGAAGCAGCG
>JACCID010000346.1:0-103338 GCA_018906775.1 Sycophila sp. Sp_5
GCTTAAAGATATGGTTGTCACTAACCCCTCCTACATCCAAGTTCACCCTCAGGTCTCCTACAGGGTTCGACGCACTACCTAGTGGTGTTTTAATAGCTAGAGTGGATGGAATGAGCCTATCCCGATATCTCTCGGTTATCTTGGATCCTACGATCGAGATTGTCGCTCCGGGATCCAAGAGGGCTCGATACCTTTCTCCACCTAGTGTCACGCACAGGTATTGTCTATTATCCGCCTGGAGGCCTGCCACTGGCGCGTTTGGATCGTCTGCGGTCTGGGTTTTTGCTGAGCTTGGCTCAGCTTTCCCCCCTCCCTGGACTTGAATTGGCGATGAGCACCTCGCGTGCGACTCGCCAGGCTCAACGTCCATAGACGATGTCGGCGCCGGACGCTTACCGTACAAATATGCTAGGGCTTGTCCGATACTTAGTCCTTTGGGTTGGGTTCTCTTTGGCATGCAGGGTAACATCTTCTTCAGGGGCTGGAGTGTTGAATTTGTGGGGATTGGGGGTTGGGGATACTCTTCTTCTTGGGGAATCTTCTCTTCTTGGGAAAACTTCTCTTTTTGGGGAATCTTCTCTTCCTTCACGACACTTGATCCCAGGGAAATTACGTTGCCAATGTTGCGTCGTTTTTCTTCCCCGAGGATCTGTTGCTTCACATCCTCTTCCTTCTGCATACATCCTTCCCATGGGGTACTGGGAAAATTATACTCTAAAACGGCCGGCCTCCCTCCTTTCTGAGGTGGCGTGCTGTGAGAGTAATAATTCTCCATTCCTCATCTACTTTATACTCCTCCTCTTCGGATTCGTCCGACAGGTCCAACGCTTGTGTGATTAATGGGTTCTGTGTCTCCTTGGGTACGAACATTCGCATGTCTCTTTCCTCGGATTCTTTGAATTTGTCCCTTTTAATCAGCATGATACCTGTGTCGTCCTCTATCCTCTTCTTCATCGTTTTAATCTGCAACTTCTCGACTTTCTCCATCCTATTCTTCTCTTCTGCCTGGGTTTCTAAGGGTAAGGGGATTAGGGGTTTTGGGAACTCGTAACATCTCTCTTCTTCTATCAAAGGGGCTGGGGGTTTAGGGTACTCGTAACTTCTCTCTTCTTCTATAAAGGGGGCTGGGGGTTTAGGGGACTCGTGCGCGGGGTCTCGTGCGCGGGAAAAATTCTTCTTCTCTTCGGTGATGACTCCAAGGGGTGGGAGCTTAATACTCATTAGTGGACGCAGTTGTGAATTCACTGTTGTCCCTGTCCATTCCTTGGAATTGCCCCCTGATTTGGGGATTGAGACATGAGGGGAGGCAATTGGGCTGCTTGCCCCCCCTGCTGCCCGTTTCCCATCATCTTGGCAAAAGAGGCACAATGGTTACATTGGTAGAAGGTAACCCCTTCTGCGCCACATACCTGACACGCTATGCCTTGCTTAACATTCCTCGGGCATTCGCGTGACCGGTGTCCAAATTGTCCACATGCGAAGCATTTTGTTTGCGGACAATTGGAGGCTCTGTGCCCTACAGTACCGCATGTAAAGCATGCTCCAATATATCCTGGCACCTTGCCACCTTGCTGCGGTTGTCCGGTCGACTGTTGACCTTGGAACGGTTGCTGCAATGGTGGTGGCGGCGCTGCCACTGATGCATACTGCATGGGATTGTTTGTGGGCGCTGGGATTACTATCTGCGCGGTTGGGGTTTGGCTTGTTGCTGCTGCAATTTCTTGGGCCTCACCTCCATCTCCATTGTTACCCTTATCTTGCGCTATCTTCTTCTTCTTCGGGGTATTCTTCTGGGACTGTTTCTTCTCTTCTTCTACTGCCGCAACCTTCTCCGTCTTCTTGAGGGGGTTAAATGCTCCTCCTGGCACAGACGTCTTTTCAGGGGGCGGTGGTGGTTTGAAGCGGGCTATGTTCTCTTGTTCTTTCTCGTATATCCTTCCTAGCTCATGGATTTCCGCGAAGTCTTTGAGGACATAGTCTCTAAACCGGACTTGGTAATCGGGGCGTAAGTTTTTCAGCGCTATGCTGACCTGCTCTCTTCTGGAGGGTGGGTGTCTGCAGAGATGAAAGATGGATTTGAGTGCTGTTATATACGCGGCGATTCCCTCTCCTTCGCCCTGCATTCTCGCACGTGCATCCATCAAAATGTCCTCGTCCGCCCGTTCCACCATATACTGGTGTTTAAATTCCCTCCTGAATTCTCTCCAGGTTCTTATTTCCCTCTTCACCGTCCTAAACCATTGACACGCCTTCTCCGTCAAGGTGCACGGGATTGCTCGCAACATGCCTTCGTCTGATAGCCGGTGGCTGTCTTTGCAGTCTTCCAGCTTTAATAAATACTCCTCTGCTGCTCCGTGGCCTTCGCCGTTATACGTGATTCGCCATGTTTGGAATAGTTTGGAGATCTTCATATCTAGACTGGCGTCGCGCCTTCTCCCATCACCATGTCGTCCGTGTCCTCTCTCATCACTCCTGCTTCTCCTCCTATCACGCCTGTCTCTATCATCTCTTCGTTCATCATCTCTACTATCTGCTCGTACCCTAAATCTTCTCTGCAACCTCAATCTGGGACTTCTCTCTCTACTTCCATGGGAGCTCCTACTCCAACTTCTGCGGGACAATCGGGACCTAATATCTTCACTCGCATCTCTACTGTGACTTCTTCGCTCTCGATGACTTCGTCTACTTCCTCTCGAATCTCTACTCCGACTTCTCTGGGATTCGCGATAGCTTCTCCTACTTCCTCTCGAATCTCTACTCCGACTTCTCTGGGATTCGCGATAGCTTCTCCTACTTCCTCTCGAATCTCTACTCCGACTTCTGTGGGGTTCGTAAATACTTCTCCTACCTCCTCTCGAATCTCTGCTACGACTTCTCTTGGGGGACTGTCGGGTAATTCTTCTTTCAACACGAACATCTTTACTTCTTCTTCTGGGGGAATTATGGGGATTTCTTCTCACATCTCTTCTATCTTCTCTGCTTCTACTTCTGGGGGAATTATGGGGATTTCTTCTCACATCTCTTCTATCTTCTCTGCTTCTACTTCTGGGGGAATTATGGGGATTTCTTCTCATATCTCTTCTATCTTCTCTACTTCTACTTCTGCCTCTTGTCAGCCTTTTTTCTTTTTCTGTGTTCGTTGTGTTCTTGTCTCCGTGTTTCTCTACTTCACTCCTTGTTTGGGGATTTTACTTCGTCATTCCGTCCTCTTACTTCTTCTTTGTTCGGTGGAGGGTTTGCCGCGGGGATTGGCAGAGGTTCGTGGGGTTCGCAGGGTAAAGGGGAATGCTGAGGGTTGGTTTTCTGTGGGTCGCGGGGTTCTAGGGGGCCTAACGTCTCTAGCTCGTTTCTTCTTCCGTTTGTTTCTTCAGACTCCTTAACCGTTCGCTTGGGTACTGCTCCTCCTTGCTGATTCACCCTCAGACTGACTGTGGTTGCTGGCTGTTGGATTAATTCTTCCATTTCTATGGATAATCCACTTGTCGATACTTGATCAGCGTAGTCCAACTGCGGTGTCGGTGGCGTCGGCACATTTTCCACTAGATGGCTAGGTCGATGTCTACTTTCTTCGAATTGAAACCTTGCCGTACTATGTCCCATACTTCTTCGACTTGGCCAAGCAATTGGAATTGGTGTTGGTATGTCAAATGGCCATTCCCGAATTCCTGATGCCAAACTCGTCGTCGTCCTTGGGGCTGTCGGCTGGATATGCGCTTGTGCTGCACCGCTTGTTGTAACTATCGTGCTGGTCGTCGTCATCGTTGTAGCTACCATAGTCGGTACTGTGGGGTTAATCTGTACCCTTTGCAGTCTCTCCTCCAATTCGGTATTTGTTTTCGGTCCCATCGCTCCTTCTTCTTCGCTCTCTGCATCCTCCTCAACCTCTTCTTCTTCTGCTTCATCATTTTCTATATTCCACGGGACATCTTTAATTTTCATTTCCTCCCTGCATTTTGCTCTCAACAATCTGTCTCTTAACATTGTCGTCGATCCTTCTATATTTAATCCTGCTTGAACTAACTCTCTAATCAAGGGCGCGGGTTGCAACTGACTAATTTAAAAATCGGGCCGTCTGGGCAACCCCACAATATTGTATTTTTCCTACTGGCAACCGACGACCTGTATGCGCTGGGATTTATATAAATATAAAAATAAATAAAATTTTAATAAATAAAATAATATAAATTTTAGAAATGCCACACTCGCTTACTCAAATGGGCGTTCAGGGGCAACACACGAAATTATACACGGGGGGGGGAGAAAAAAAAAATTTTTGGGAATCTTCTTCTCTCAATAAAAAAAATCTTCCAACAGAGGGAATTTCAAATAACTAATTTTCCTTGATTCTGTGGGTCCAATTCTATCAATTTCCGTTGAAAGTCCAATTTCTATAATTTTCCGGAAATTTGTTTGAAGAAAATTTTTCCACAGAAGAAAATCCGAAATTCTAGTTTTCTCTCGTCCTCTGGGTTGTCCTGAATCTATTATTCCAAATTCTAATTTTTTTTCAAATTTTCTGAAAGGGAAAAAAAATAAAACAAGACAACACACAACTCTCACTTCCTAACCTAAAAAATCGAACACAAGATAAAACTAACACGTGGCGAAAAATTTTCGGCTTCCAAGATGGCAGCGCGTCGTCTCGGCAGCGTGGTCTGGGAGCTACGTTGGGCGCCACTTTGTGATAGGGAAAATGGTGGAGGCCGGGGTTTACACCTCCCTCCCAGTCACAAATGGGAAAACGGGTTACTTGGGGTGCGTTCCCCCGTTCCGCTTCGCCCTTTTCCCTTATTGGCGGGTGGTGTTTGGTTTTTTTCTACTCTCACGGCTTCTACACTTCTACTCACTTCTACGACTCGACTACACAATGGGATTTTCCGCTTGGCTGCGTCTCCTCTCCTGCTGCTCCACAACCTATAACCTAAAGGGGAATTCTACGCTTTACCTACTACTCCAAATTTGTTGAGCGCCAGGCGCCTTGAAGACGCCGCCGGATCACGAACTCCTCGCTCCGGTTGAGATTCTTTTTCCCAGGGTGGGGGGGGGTCTTCCCGAGACTACCACGTTCACGCACGCATGCACGTGGCGTTTGCTGCACGCTCCGTTGACGACGCGGATTCGGCTACTCGCTCGAGGTAGCCGGTGCACACGCGAATTGATGAGAATCAGCTTCAAAACCACCACCTCACAGCACAACCCACACTTAGAAATTAACAAACTCCAGTGATCTTTTCTAATAAATATATTGCCTCCTGGCTTGGGGAATACACTTGTGTGTTTCTTTTGTATGTGTGCGCGGCGCGGTTTTACTTCGCGGGACGTTCGGAAGGGAATTACAATAGTAAAAGGGGGGAAAGAGAAATTCGGGGTTGCGCGGGGCTCACCGTCTCAAAACTCCTTCGTCCTAACTATTCTGATCTCCTACTACTACTACTCCTCGCGACTCTACTAGCTAATTTTCAGATAAACTCGTGAAGTGCGTCCGGCTTCTATGTGAGCTTTCGGCGGAATGGCGTAGCATCGCGGCGACGAACACTTCCGCGACGCCAGCCCTTTATCCCTCTCACTCTCTCTCGCCTATTCCCTATTCTCTTTCTCTCTCAAGGGTCGCCTCGTCGACTCGTTTCCGCCCGCACCGACGATACGAGCGACGATTGGCTGCGCGACGTCAGCGCAGCCACTCAAAAATCGTTCAGCGCCAGCGCGAGCGCGAGTTAAAATCGAGCGCGGCGCTACGTAATTTTCGCGCGAACGTTGGCCGCCGGCTCGACTCGCCGAGCTCGTCGAGCAGCGCCAGTGACGTCACGCGCGTAGTCGGCCGCTCTCTTTCGCTCCATGCTTCGCCGATCTTCCCTCTCTCTCGCACACCTCGTTCTCTCTCTCGCGCTGATACGCGCGCGCCACCTCGACTCGCGCGCCGACTCGCCTACTCGCTCCGTCTCTCTCGCACCTACACGTGCGCGCCGCCTTGACTCGCGCGCCAACTCGTGTACGCGCGCTTTCTCTCTCGCACTCGTACGCATGGTCCGCGCTCGACCACGTGCTGCGCGCGGACCGAGTGTATGCTTCCCCAGGTGCGCGGCGCACCCTGGGGGAGTCGCGGCGCGTCGTTGTAGTCGCGGGTGTTGTGTGTGTCAGTGTGCGTGTATGTGTTTGTGTGGGGATGTCGCCAGGGCGGCGTTCGCGTCGTCGGTGATAGCCATCGTGGCGGCGCCGGTCAGCTGGTCCTCGTGGCCTCGCCGCGTCGTCAAGCCGTCGCCGTCGCCTCGTCGCCAGCCGTCGCGATACGCCTCGTCAGCTGCTCCGCTCCGTCGGCTGTGCTTGGCGCGGTCGCCTCCCGGCGGCGCGGCCTCGACGTAATCCTGGCGGCCGGAGTACGCTCGGACGGACATCCTCGCACGTGCTCTCTCTCTCTCGCACGCATGGCTGGTAGGTGCGGTGGCGCGTCGTCCGCTCCACACCTGTCACTTTGGTCGGGGGCTACAGAGTGCAGAGAAGCTCGACGTTAAATAATTATTTAACGTCGACGCCTTCTCAGCCCCGAGACCCTCCGAGAGAGAGAGCCGAATCACTCACGCGTTAAGAGTTGCTAATGCAACGTCACAATCTTAATAATGAATAAATAGCTTAAACTGTGTGAGTAGTTAAAGTGTAAAAAGTTCCAACAATCAAAAGTGATGAATACAATTGTTATACCAATTATACTGGAGTGTGTATTTTTTTCAATTTAACCCAGGCTGGCCCCATTAATGGGTACAGCACAAGGCTCGGTGTGTAGAGCAGATACACTCATCCTTACGATAGGAAATAAACCTGCTACTTTCCTCATCGTTCCTGATCGATTTTCAGTAAAGGAAGACGAAATCCTCCGTAGGGAGTACCGAAATGTCGAAGGCGCAATATTTTCATACCGCAATAATTCAATGGTAGTTGAAGCTATACCTTTTATCAAAAAGGAAGAAATCGCACCAAGCGAAATACAAGATATATACCTGATGAAAGCGCCAATAGATCCCTTTACACTGTAAAGGAACCTTGCCCAAATTTGGACGATGGCACTCCACCCAAGGTATCAGTCTCAGTTCCACCAAGAACCGAGAAGTGAGTACAAATGAACTTAAAAAAAGTGATCAGAAAGAAGGATACCTACCACGAATAAATGTGGGAAGCGAAAATATCTTCCTAGGTGAGGGCATAGTTAGAAAATTATACCATTTTCTTATGCTAAGGATGATTTTAATTTTGAATCATCAAGCAAAAGTAACACAGAGAAAATACCTGTCACTGACTGAAATAAGAGAGTTGAAATGTTAAAAACCCTCATTAAATGTAAGCACCTAAATGCCAGAGAGTTATTGTAGCACTATTCTGACGTATTTTTGTTATCTGGAGATCCATTACCCTGCATTTAATCCCCACAGAAAATAACCTGCCAATTAATACAAAGCAATAACGTTACTCTCCGGCCCATAAAGAGTTTATCGTGGAACAACGGAAAACGGCATTCTCTACTCCAAACGGACATTATAAGTACACTCGCATGCCGTTCGGACTTAAAAATGCACGGGCGACGTTACAGCGACTCATGAATCTGGTACTAAGGAGACTCCAGAACGTTTAGATGCGGGTGATATGATTATCTACGCCAAAGTCTCTGGGATCATGACCGAAACGTCCGCAAACTACTTGACCGCCTCAGAGAGGCACGATTAATTCTGGAGCCTGATAAGATAGATTTTCTAAGAAGAGTGAATGAGGAGTAGATCCAAACTACCCAAGATCTGAAAGCCCTAAATACATCAGGTAGTTCCTTGGATTAGTAGGGTATTATCGGAGATTTATCAATAGATTTTTCCAAGATATCCCAACCTTCAACGGAACTCGTTAAGAAAGACAAGGAAATCAGTTGAGACGTAGAGCAAGAGCAAGCTAACCTTTAAAATCTTAAGGAAAGCTCTGTGCACGGCTTCAATTTTAAAGTTCCCCGACTTCGAGAAACCCTTTACTCTCACGACCGATGCTTCAGATTACGCCTTAGAAGCTGTCTTAAGCCCGGAACCAGATGGGTTCAACCACCCTGTAGTTCACCTTTCCCGAATTCTACGTTTGGCCGAAAGAAACTACACCACAACCGAGAAAGAATGTGTTACCGCGCTGTACGCTATAAAGAATAATAGCTAGTTACGAGTATGGCATGACTAAAAATATATATTAGGGGGGTACCCGCCTACACGCTCCGCTCATCCACCCCCCATTTTGCGATACAGACGAATTCTAGAAAATAATTTTTACATTTTTCACCTTTTTTTACCTGTATACGATACGAAACTTAATTTACCCAATCGCTTTAGCGATATAATTGAATATACTTACTTTTTCAGTCAATTTCCAGAATATTATTTTTTAAAACCATTATTTTGTTTAAAACTATTGTTTCAATTTAAAATTTTTAGCAACACGATAATTGAGCCATTTTTTACTTTTAATTTACGTTAAAGTAATCCACTAGGAGTTAACGAGTTTAAAAATTCTTTCGGAATTATATTGGCTAAATGTTCATTATTATCGTTTTCTGCTATGTCAATGATTAAACATTTCGTAGTAAAAAATTCGTTGTGAATTTCAATGATATCCACATTTTTTGAAACTAAAATTACACTTTCGTAAAAATGTTGATTTTCTACGTCTTTAAGTATCCAAATTTTAGATTTTTGTTACTTTATTTTCTTGATCATTATTTGGTAAAAAATTACCATTGCCTTCATTTAAAAGCCGAAATTTAAATTCGATATCATTTCATATCATCAGCACGCGGCGCGGTAGAACCTCGCGAAGTAGAACAGCTGAGGCCGCCGATGTCAAGCACAAGAATCGACGGCCGACAAGTCGATGGGCCGTTGGAACAAACACACCCGCCGCTATCAACACCGCGCGTAGCATTCCAAGACACGTATATGATTAACGAGCCTGGTACCAACAAAACTCTGAATGGTAAGCAAACCATTCAGAAAGTGCAAATGAGAATTCCGCCACCTGAGATAAGGACGTGGGCGGATTTCACCAACGGGAGGATCACAAGAGATTATATTGGTCCTTCCATCAGCGATATGAATCGCACAGGCAGCGGTCACAAGGACCCCAGCCGCATAGTCGGCCGGTGGAATGTTAGATTCACGGCCAGACAAGGGGAAGACGTAGAGTCTTTCCTTAAAACCTTTGCAACGAAACTCAACGAGAGCGACATGCTGACGTCGCTCCCGTGCGTTCTCAAAGAACTCGCGAGCATGTGGTATAGGAACCACAGAAGCGAGTGGAGAACTTGTGCACACTTTTGCCAAGCTACCCGACGCAGATGGGGCTGCGCACACGACAGGCAGGAATGCCTGCGGGACAACATTAGACGTCGGTTCCAACAGAACGGGGAGTCCTGCAGTCACAATGTAACATGCATGAAGAACATGCTATGTGAGGTATCCCCGAGGATGGCTAAATCTCTGGACATAGAGAAGGTCTATATGAATCTTCTCCTGGAGATAAAAAGGATCTTAAGGATAGAAAACTGCAACACTACGGACGACTTAATTGATCAGTGTTTTAAGGCAGAATATATCCTGGACAGGAAGAGAACCGACGGAACACCTATCCCTCCTGCTAAAGCGGTGATGCCGGAGACAAGCCGCAGGGCGGAAAGACAGAAACGTCTTTCCATACAAAGGTAGCGGCAACGGCCGCTCCGACACCAAATGAACAGGAAAAGCCCAGAGCTCCAACAGCTGGTGTCGGACTTCAAGAGATCACAGATCTAATAGCAAAGTAGTTTAGTTCGCTGAGCGGAGAAATAGCGAAGGCGCTTCGTGATCATAACAAAGAACGGCAGGGAGAGAGAAGCAGGTTTGCCTCTTCCTCGACGAATAAAAACGACCGCTCTGGAAAAGGTAGCACAAAGAATAGCGGCTACAGCGGGAAGGAAAGCGGGCAGACGAAGAACCTCTTTGTTATTTCGGATGAAACAAAGAAGGTGTGATTCGGGCAAAGAGCACCAATTGCTCACCGGAAAATTAGCAGCGGGGAGAGTAGGGCACTCAACTTGGTGGATGACAACGTCAGAGTCAATCTCCAGCTGACATCGGTCGGGGAGGCTGATACGGTCCAGATCGGCGCAGTAGGCTTAGACCATGTGACCGAGGAACAACGGGCACAAGTCGACCCATTAAATAGCAGTATTACCCGTATTCGCCGGTAATAGAGACTGAGATGCAGTCGCAGGGCCGAAATTTACTGGACGCTGGCGTCATCGAACCATCCACGAGCTCGTGGTCAAGCCCGGTCGGTAAAGAATTCCGGTGGAGGATACAGAATGTGTATTGACTATCGAAAATTCAATGCTCTGAAAGTTTTGTCGGACGGATACCCACCGAAACAGATGGACGCGGCTTTCCGCAAAGGTAAATTATTGCACGACATTAGACGTTAGCTACGCATACCATCAGGTAACCCTGGACAAAGCGTTCAGGGAAATAATAGCTTTTTCAGTACCTGGAATGAGCCATTTCCAGTACAAGAGAATGCCATTTGGCCTGGAAGACGCAGGAGCATCTTTCCAGCGCCTAATCGACATGGTTGTCACTCCGAATTGCGGATTAGAAAACGTTCGAGCATCGGCAGAAAAGCCACTTCTGACAATGAGTGAAGTATGAAGTACACTGAAGTACCTTTCTATGGTGCTGAACCACGAAGGTTTCCACCCCAACCCAGAGAAAATAAGGCCGGGACTGGAGTACCCACCGCCGAAGAACGTAAAGCAGCTAAGGCATTTCTTAGGCATGGCATCGTGATATAGAAGGTTCCTGAACAATATCGTTATGATTGCCGATCTACTTACGCAACTGATGAAGAAGAAGTGTAAGTTTGAGTGGACGGAGGTGCAACACTCCGCATTTGAGCGGATAAAAGCACTTATAGCCTCTGCCCTAGTCCTACAACATCCTGACTTCGACAACGAGTTCGTTGTTCAGACGAATGCAACCGATTCGAGAATCGAAGTGGTTCTCCTCCAATTCGAAGACGGCAACGAGCGGATAGTGGAGTTCGCCAGCTGCGTCCACTCACTTGCCGAGAGGAACTACAGCGTGACAGAACGAGAGTGTTTCGCTATAGTATGGGCAATTAGAAAATTTCGCCCATACATAGAGGGCTACACCTTCGGAATAGTCACAGACCACAGCTGTCTTTGACGGCTGCGCACACTGAGTGGTCCGACAGGCCGTTTAGCTCGGTGGACCTTGGAGCGGCAAGGGCACCAGTTCATTGTTCAGCCCAGGAAAGATGCACTCAACAACGTCCCAGATGCCTTTTCTCGTATGTACGAAGAGGAGGGCGAGGAGACACCAGTGGCTGGTGTCTCATGGACGGATGACTCACAGGATGAGTGGTACCTCCAACCGCTAAAGAAAGCAAAGGAGAAACCACTTACAGATCCGAAGATGAAGTGGGTCGTGGGCAGACTGTTTTATTACAACCCCGACCAACTCATGCAACGAGTCCTAGAAGAAGACGACCAGGAGTAGAAGCTTGTCATTCTCCAAGAAAAGCAAAAGGGTATCATGGAAGAGTGCCATGATAGCTCGACCGCAGGACACCTGGGGCGAGAGAAGACTCTCCCACGGGTTGCCCACTAATACTATTAGCCACGCATAGAGGCGTGTATAGCCAATTACGTGCGGTTATGCCAGACTTGCCAGCAGATAAAAGTTGAATAAAGGCCGCCGGCGGGACTTATGGGCTGCAGAGTTATACAGGGTGTTCGAAATGTTCCGGACCCCCCACTTATAACATAAAGTAAGCATTTTGGAAAAAAATGTTAAATACAAAAGTTGTTAAGTTTTGAAGGTTGAACTAAATGATGACCTTGGATTTGTTATTGGTTATCATTTTCAAGGTCATTTAAAGGTCATCTTCAGTTTTTTAAATAGGGACCCCTATTTTTTATTTCAGATTCTGAAAGAGCACAAAATTTTACATCTGGATATGTATCCACGTTATGGCTCAAAATGACCTACAGAGGTCATTTAGTGGTTAAATGATTATTTAGTAGCAGAAAGCCAAGAAATCCCGATTATTAAGAACTTTGGGTGTATTTGACGAAAAGAAAAAAAAAATTTGTACTTTAATACTAAAGTACATAATTTGATTTTCTAGGACGAACTTTATGGTCACTTTAAAATTGGCCTTCATTTTTAAGGACATTTGAAAGTTATCTTCAGCTTATTAAAAAGGGACTCATTTTGTATTCCGGATTCTGGAGGAGCATTAAATTTTAGGTCTGGAGATATGTACAATATCCACGTCATGGCTCGAAATGATCTACATAGGACACTTGGGGGTTATTAATTTCAAAAGCAAAATAATCTAACCGTTTTACATGAACAGTTTTTATTGCAATAATTTTTTGCAAGGGTTACGAGTTTCTACGCATGATTCATAGCATTTTCAGGATCGTTACTTGTACCTTAGAAGATTTTGCTCACTATTCTTTTTAGGAATCAGTTCATTTATAATTGTTAATTAACAATTGTTTACTCCTATTTACTTTTCTGTTTTCAAGAGTTAAGTGAAGTTCTCTTACTTCGAAATTCAGATAATTGTATTAATTTTCAATAATTGTACTTTTAATCGTAGTGAAAAATGGCACATCTTACTGAACGAGAAAGAATATCTTTGTTGATGATGCGAGGGTGGGGTGATCAAGAGAGAGGTTACAAACAGGTACAGCGTTTATTCAATAAAACATTCAGAGTTGAAGAAAACAACCCTATTTCAAAAAGTACCGTAATTCGTACAATTAGACGTTTTGAAGAGACAGGTGGTATTAAAGATCGTCCTAAATCAGGTAGATCCATTACAATCATTTATTGAGGACCCCCATTGCAGCTACAGACGTTGTGCACAACAGCATGAAATGGGAGCTGCATCTGTGCACAAAATTTTGAAACTCAACAAATGGCATCCTTTCAAAATAAAGTTGGTACAGGAATTATCTAAAGATGATTTTGATAGAAGGGTAGACTTTTGTGATGTAATGATGCAAATGATATCTGATGATCCTTTGCTCCTCAATAACATTGTTTTCTCTGATGAAGCCACGTTTGAGTTGAGCGGAACAGTGAACAGACATAATTGTCGATACTGGAGTAACATCCATCCACATTGGATGAGAGCGGATCACACGCAACATCCTGAAAAAGTAAATGTTTGGGCTGGCATATTTAATGGAAGAGTACTTGGCCCTTTCTTTATTGAAGGTAATTTAAATGCTGCAATGTATGAAAACATGCTTCGAGACCAAATTATACCTGCTATACGGAATTTAACGGGTGGAAATCTGGACGAAATTTACTTCCAACAGGATGGTGCTCCTGCACACTACGGTATTCATGTTCGCCGATATTTAGATGCAACATTTCATGATAGATGGATTGAGCGGAGAGGTACAATTGAATGGCCACCTCGGTCCCCAGACCTAACGCCTCTTGATTACTTCCTTTGGGGATACTTGAAGGATAAAGTTTATGTTATAAAACCACGTGACTTGGATGAATTACGCCAAAGAATCACTGATGAAATAGACTTGATACCTCAGCAAATCTTGCGAAATGTTGTTGCAGCCTTTTACAATCGGTTAGCACATTGCCAAACTGTTAATGGGCAACAATTTGAACAGTTGTTGTAAAAAGTTCCTGTCAACGACATTTTAAAAAAATTCAGTTTGGGCGAATAGTCCACTGTCTTGATTTAGTTAGCTGGGCCGCCGATAGTCCTGCCTTAGCTGACTGGGCCGCTAGTGTTCTTGTCTTAGTAGGCTGGGCCGCCGATGGTCTTGCCTTAGTTGGCTGGATCACCCATGATGTTACCTTAATTAGTTGTACCTCCCGTGCCTGAGCAATAAGGCTCATTTTGATTAGACATTTTTTTATTTATCATTTTCCCCCCCGAGGTATGTAGTTGTTGGGCCTAAGGCTTATTTTGATTAGACACTTTTTTATTTATCATTTTCTCGCCCGAGTTATGTGGTTGTCTGGCCTAAGGCTTATTTTACGCCAGTGTCAATTACACCTTCTACAATCCTAATGCAGAATTTAGCGCTGGTGCAAAATGGAGAATTACAACTAGGAGGCTTAATTTGGAAAACTAAAGTTAACCTTCAAATGACCTTGAAAATCAAGGGCAATGTCAATTTAACGTCACCATAAAGTTTGTCTTGCAAAATCAAATTTTAGTATTGGTCAGATACGCTCAAAGTTCTTAATAATCGGGATTTCTTGGCTTTCTGCTACTAAATAATCATTTAACCACTAAATGACCTCTGTAGGTCATTTTGAGCCATAACGTGGGTACATATCCAGATGTAAAATTTTGTGCTGTTTCAGAATCTGAAATAAAAAATAGGGGTCCCTATTTAAAAAACTGAAGATGACCTTTAAATGACCTTGAAAATGATAACCAATAACAAATCCAAGGTCATCATTTAGTTCAACCTTCAAAACTTAACAACTTTTGTATTTAACATTTTTTTCCAAAATGCTTACTTTATGTTATAAGTGGGGGGGTCCGGAACATTTCGAACACCCTGTATAAGAACATTGTATGTCTCGCGAACAGGAATTATATATTTTGAAAAATCAATTCCTACAGTTGAAACTGATATTTTAGTTGCTAAACAATCAAACACAAGCTGTCGCATTCCGACAAATAAACTGTTACTTATCATTAAATAATACATTTAAATAAATTATTCCTTTTTTTTTTATTTTGGTACATGGATGAAGTTACGCAGGTAGAATTAATTTTAATTCTTAAAAAAATTTTAAGATTATTAAAATCAACGTTATGGTTCTTACAAAATTGTTGAATAATAGTTAACTCATTTTCATTGAAAATATAATTTTTTACAGGCCTCCCTAAAGAACAGATATTTGTAACAGTGTCATTACTATTTGAAAAATATAATTTATGTTTTAATATTTTATGCGCATTTAAAATTTTCAGTGTGTTTGCAATTTCCATGTCTAATTTGTTAGATCCATGAACCAATCTTTTTATAAAACCGTTACCACATTCAAATTGGAATGCAGACCACGACATTAAAGGTCCCCATAGTAAGACATTACGAGCTATATGAGTTAGTTGGTGTACATTAAAAGAACATTTTTCAAGCCCATAAAGTTTTTCAATTTGTATAGTAAATACATTCAGCAAACAATCTGCAATTTCTATTTCATGTACATTTATTTTACTCTGCAGTAATAATTGTGTTTATAAATTAAAGAATTGTCAATATATTTGACGTAAGTTCAGGCAGGAATAAAGGATTGAGTGAGTGGAGGGTTGAATAACGAAAACCCAAATTTCGCGAGTACTTAATCCTTGTTTCGGCGTAAAAACCCTCACGAATCAGAGGGAAAAGCCGCAACAAGGGTGACTTCATTTTAAGAAAGGAAAACAAGATTACAAATACAAATATAAAGGAGGTACACTTAAAATTACTCTACTAAAGAATGCGCGACTTAAACTATCTATGGGAGTGATCAGCTCCCAGGAGCGCTCTTACCGCAAATGCTGCTTAACTCTAAGTTAGTAGTTGAGGGGAATGAAATCCGCACTGCAACAGCCGACCGCGGCGGAGGACCTTAGCTGCTGGCCACGCCGGGTACGGGGAGCTCCTTGGTCCACGACCTGCACCAGGCGCGCCCCAACGTCTCGGGGAAAACTAACGCGTTGGTGCTGGGCAAAACAGAGTTGCCGCTGTTGGAGCTCGCCCTGGAAGGGTCGCGTCATCCTCTGCACGCGGACGCCTTCCACACCAAGTCTAAGGCGACCTCGAGGCTCGACATACACACACACACACTTGTAGAAAACTAATCAAGGAAGTACCGCGAGCTCTACGGAGACCGAACGCGCTGATCGATCGATCACGAGCGAATGAACGCATGGATTTTTGATCCCGCAGGCCCGTCGCGGACTTGCGAGCGCGCCCGTCGCAGACTTGCGGGCGCGACCGTCACGAGTTGCGCGGGCATTGACGGATTACACGCGTGATGACGCAGGACCGAAATTTTAAAATGAAAGCTCCGAACATCCCGCCCGCCTTCGTCTATCAGACGAATTATCTAATTATTACATCACTTTTCGCATTCCTCAAGATACAGGGGGCATAATCGAGAGATATGTCGACGAAGAACAGTGATTGCAATTTTTACATTAGCAACACGAACAAGACCGTCTGGCCCTGGATGCACTTCGATAATTCGCCCTAAAGGCCATTTCGCTGGTGGATATCGATCATCCTTAACTAAAACCAACCTACCAATACAAAAATTCTCCGAGACGTCTCTCCATTTCTCTCGCTGCTGCAAATGGAGCAGATATTCCGACGACCACCTTTTCCAAAATTGGTTACGGATTCGCTGAAGCAACTGAAAGCGATCTAATCGGTTTTGAGGTATATCTGGCAATTCCGCGTCTGGGAGTAAAGCAGAAGAACTTCCGTTTATAAAATGAAAGGGGGTGAGTACATGGAGATCATCGAGATCAGACGACAAGGCACTTAGAGGGCGAGAATTACGACAAGCTTCGATTTCAACTAAGATTGTTGACAATTCCTCGAATGTCAGAGTATGCTCACCGAATACTCTCTTTAAATGGTGTTTAACTGACTTAACTCCTGCCTCCCACAAGTCGCCATAATGAGGAGCACTTGGAGGAATAAATATCCATTCAGTGCCATCATTGGCTAGAATCGAAGCCACCGTTTCATAAAATTCAGATGCTCGCTGAAACATAGTTTTTAATTCAGTGTCCGCTGCATGAAAATTGGTAGCATTATCACTATACAGTTTCTGACACAAACCACGCCTACCTACAAAACGTCGATAACCACTGATAAATGACGCCGTTGTAAGATCACTTACAAGATCTAAATGAATGGCTTTTGTGGAAAAACAAACAAATACAACTATATACCCTTTATAAGCTCGATGTCCACGACCTTTAGTGGTGCGAACCTGCACAGGACCTGCATAATCTAACCCCGAAATTGCAAATGGTCTCTTTATATTAACGCGATCTGCTGGGAGATTTCCCATTAATTGCTGCGCCAATTGAGGCTTCACACGTTGACATGTGACACACTTTCGAATTGCCAATTTAACTAATTTATTTTTCCCCAAGATCCATACTTGTTGCATCAAAATACTAGATGTTATCGTAGGGCCTCCATGTAAACAAAGCTGGTGCGCAGATCGAACAAACAAATTGCTTAATGCAGAACTCTGGGATAGAATCGGAGGATGTTTTCTGTCAAATGATAAATCCGAATTGGATAGTCGGCCTCCTACACGTAATATGCCATTTTCACATAAAAAAGGATATAATCTATTGAGCCGACTGTGCTTTGGCAGTGTTTTTCCCGATCTTAATACCTGAATTTCCTCTGAAAAGGTATTTGCCTGCGATAACCGTATGACAGTGAAACGAGCCTCAGATAATTTGGAAAAAGTGAGAAACGAGGGTAGAAGCTCTAAACCATTTTTCCGTCTATGTATCTTAGTCATAAAGCGCCTGCAAAATGCTACAACTTGAATCAAGCGAGATAAAGAAGAGAATTGCGTTAAAATTTCAGAATCTGAATTTCCCTTTTTTAAGTGAAAAGTTTGGGTAGTTTGAGGCGACTTTGGCCAATATATAGGCGCTAGTGAAAGCCAAGAAGGCCCATGCCACCAACAAAGATTTTTTATTAATTCCGCCGATTCACAGCCACGAGTAGCTAAATCGGCCGGATTTTCCTTTGTGGGTACACGCGACCACACCGCTGAATGTAACTCCGTTTGAATAAAAGATATTCGATTCGCAACAAATGTTTTAAAAAGACACGGATGTTTTTGCAATCTTGCGATCACAATCGTGCTATCCGATCAGGCATAAATCGGCACTGAGTTGAGAAAATTCAATTTTTTAATATGACATATAAGTTTTACCAGAAGCGCAGCTGCATTAAGTTCTAAATTTGGTATACTTACAGTTCGTACCGGAGCGGCCTTTGTTTTTGCCGCCAAGATACTAACACTCCATTTGCCGTCCCCCTCATCTACTCGCAAGTAAACTACAGCAGCGTAGGCTCGCGCAGAAGCATCAGAAAATCCGTGAAGTTCATAAGATCGCATGCCACACACCCCTAGCCACCGGTTGATTGCTAAATTAGAAAGAAGTGGCAGCGATTTGCAATATGCATACCAACGCTCGCGAAAATCAGTAGGTAATGGCGAATCCCAGTCGCATTTCTGCAACCATAAATCTTGCATCAATATTTTGGCGGTAATAATTATCGGCGAAAGCCATCCGAGAGGGTCAAACAATCGAACAATATTCGAAAGAATAGCTCTTTTAGTTGACGCTGCTAATAACTCCAAAATATCAGGAATATTAAATTGAAATTGATCTTTAATCGGATTCCAATGTACCTCTAACGTTTTTATGATTTGATCCGCTTCGATTTATTTGACTACATTTCCCTCAGACTGCAATGGCAGAAGAGCTGGATGATTCGCAGCCCATTTACTGAGAGAAATGCCTGCGGATCGTAAGAGCTCGGTAAGCTCCTTTCTTTTATTTATTGCGCAAGAAAGTTCATCCGCCCCTGCAAAGGTATCATCCACATAAGTCTCTGATTCGAGACATTCAGCGCCAAGAGGAAATTTCGCTTTACCGTCCGTAGCTAGTTGCAAAAGGGTTCTAATCGCTAAAAATGGAGCGCAAGATGTTCCGTATGTAATAGTTGTTAATCGAAAGTCTACAGGAGCAGAATCTACAGTAGGGGCCCACACTATTCTTTGAAAATCTTGATCATCAACATATACATTAATTTGTCGAAACATTTTTACTATGTCAGCTGTAAATGCGAACAAATACCTTCGCCAATTAAGTAAGGTTAACGACATATCAGTTTGTAACGGAGTTCCTAGGAATAGAAATTGATTAAGAAAATAATTATCGCGCGTTCTTCGAGATGCATAAAAAACCACACGAAGCTTTAAAGCTTCACCTAAATATTGTACTACTGCGTGATGAGGCAAGTACCACGCCTCTTCCTTTTGCACCTCTGACTCCGGAATTCGTTTCATAAGCCCTAAGCGTTCGTATTCTTCCATGAATTCTTGATAAGCCTGAGCTAATTTTGCATCTCATTTGAAACGACGATGCATAGTTGAAAGTGATCCAAGAGCCATTTTCCTTGTCTCAGCTGCAACGAAAGGCAAAGCAGATTTCAACGGGAGTCGTACTTTAAATCGACCTTGTGAATTACGAGCGTGATTGTCTCTAAACACCCTCTCACATTCCCTGTCGTCAGGCGACAACTTGGATACAACCGAAGGAATCTCCTCGACAGTCCAAAAACGCTGTAGATTTTGATCCAGCTCCTGCATTGAAGCACAATGTAGAATTTGCTTCGTCGACTGACGTGAAGATTTCTCCACCCGCCGTGACGTCTCCACCTGCAACGCAGCTGAGATAACCCATCCAAAAGCGGTATTCTGCGCGACCAACTGTGAAGGAGGAAAGTGTTTAACGCCCGGACGCAACAGCTGCGCATAAACATCGGCTCCTAAAATAATATCTATTTTTTCGGAAATAAAAAACTGCGGTTCCGCTAAAGAAAGCCCTGTAAATAAGTCCATATTAATTTCGGTAATAGTTTGAGCGGAAAGCTGCGATGTAAGACGAGGAAGCACAAGAGCCTCTGTTTTTAATTCGAAATTTGAGTCGTGGCTTGACCGCAAGACAAGCGTAGTCAATGAACACGCAGTGCCAGCCATACTAGCGCCGAGGCCCGATAACGCCACGTGCGTGCGTTGTTTACAAAGACCTAACAACTGTACAATCGATTCCGATATAAAAGAAGCTTCCGAACCTTGGTCCAAAAGAGCTTGTACAAAGGTTCTCTCGCCTTTCGGGCTAACGACTTGCACTCTAGCTACTGCTAAAATAATCTTTCTTTCGAACGTTTTATTATTAGCAGCATGTAATCCTACCACTGGTTTTGAATTCATCTTAACATCTTGAGAGACAGTCGAATTTTGAGGAGCAGCCTGCGGATTTTCCCGAGGTTTAAGGTGTAAAAGCGTATGATGTTTCCCATTGCAAACGGAGCAGCGATTTGAAGAATTGCAAGTATTAACTCTATGCAAACCTAAACAATTAAAACAAGCCTGTAACCGCTTAATAACTACCAATCGTTCTTGTGGAGTTTTATCTTTTAATTTAAAGCATTTTGTAAGAGAATGTGCGCCAGAACAAAATAAACATTTAGAATTTTTCGACGAGTGCGGAGAATTAAATTGTGGTCCCGATGCAGGCCCGGAACTCGGTCTTTTTTCAGCTTTGCGATCGGCGTCCATCACGCTAGGAGTTTGCGTTCGTTTTTCTAAACATTTCACAAAATCTAAATATTTTGGAAGCGAATTGATAGAAGAAACATCCAATCCCTCGCCTTCTTGATCTTTTGCGCTAAGCTCGGCTTCCCATAGTTTCCTAGACTCCGAATCCAAGCGATCTGCATGTAAAAATACAAACCGAACGTCCCAGTGGCTTGTCGGGAGTTTTAAATTTGTTAACGCTCGGACAATGCGCTGAGTTTCATCCGCAAAGAAGCGCATATCAATGGCCGACTTTTTTTTCATATGTGGAATCTCCACGAAGGAGGTCAAAATTTTATTAATAATTAACCGGGGATTATGATAACGATCACGTGGCGCCTGCCACGTGCTCAAATAATTTGCACTTGTCGTCGTCACATCCTTGATCAGCTCGGCAGCCCCGTCGGTCAAACATAATTTTAAATATTGCAACTTAGTTGCATCAGATAAGCCGGAAGCATTATGCACCATTGAGGTAAACAAATCGGAGAAGCTTGCCCAATCCTCGTATTTACCAGAAAAGGTGGGTAACGGAATACGCGGTAACATGGCTACGCGAGTGTCCGAGCTCGCTTCCGAAATGCTCCCGTCAGTGTCTGCCTTCTCAAATAACGCGAGCAATGTTAAAATCTCATTAAGTGCATTTTTGTAAACACCTTGAATTCGCTCGAACCATTTATCTGCCACGTAGGCATCAATTTCTGCATCCTCTCTAACGATGATTTAAGAGTGAGTTTTCCGAACTTCTACCCAAACATCTCTTATAGCATCAAGACGCGCTTGCACAATATTTCTACTAAGCGATTCTTTCGGCTTAGCTAGTAAGCGGGTCCGCATGCTATCAATTTCCGCTTCACGAGCCTCTTGTAAAGCGGTTAACTTTTTCAAAGCTATAGAAGTCATGACGTATACCGCGAATTGACGAAACAAAGAACCCGTGTACTATCAAATATTCAAGAACCGCTATTATCAGCAGCTTGCGTGTAAAGAAATCTCACTCAACTCTCGCCGCTACCTAAACTCTATATATCTAAATACGCGCCGCAGCTATTTACTTTCGCGGAGTCGCAATCGACACCAATGCGTTCGACGCGGCGACACGTATACACGGCGACGTTTGATGATAAGGACTCAATATCCAAGAATCGAACACAAAGATCTGCCGCAACTTCAATGCCTTTGTTCGCGTAAACTTAGAACTAAACTTAATTTTTTACGTATAATGAACATTATTACATATACGGATTAAATTTTTATATATAATCAAAAATATAACTAAATAGACTACTAGAAACCCATCACTCACTGCTTACCCGGCAGGAATAAAGGGTTGAGTGAGTGGAGGGTTGAATAACTAAAACACAAATTTCGCGAGTACTTAATCCTTGTTGTAGCGTAAAAACCCTCACGAATCAGAGGGAAAAGTCGCAACAAGGGTGACTTTATTTTAAGAAAGGAAAACAAGATTACAAATACAAATATAAAGGAGGTACACTTAAAATTACTCTACTAAAGAATGCGCGACTTAAACTATCTATGGGAGTGATCAGCTCCCAGGAGCGCCCTTACCGCAAATGCTGCTTAACTCTAAGTTAGTAGTTGAGGGGAATGAAATCCGCACTGCAACAGCCGGCCGCGGCGGAGGACCTCAGCTGCTGGCCACGCCGGGTACGGGGAGCTCCTTGGTCCACGACCTGCATCAGGCGCGCCCCGACGTCTCGGGGGAACCAACGCGTTGATGCTGGGCAAAACAGAGTTGCCGCTGCTGGAGCTCGCCCTGGAAGGGTCGCGTCACCCTCTGCACGCGGACGCTTTTCACACCAAGTCTAACGCGACCTCGAGGCTCGACACACACACACACACTTGTACAAAACTAATCGAGGAAGTACCGCGAGCTCTACGGAGACCGAACGCGCTGATCGATCGATCACGAGCGAATGAACGCATGGATTTTTGATCCCGCAGGCCCGTCGCGGACTTGCGGGCGCGACCGTCGCAAGTTGCGCGCGCATTGACGGATTACACGCGCGATGACGCAGGACCGAAATTTTAAAATGAAAGCTCCGAACAAATTTTTTAACAAAATCGTAAAATAATTTAAAAGACATTCTCTGATTTCTGAAGCTTTCCAAAAATTGATGTTTTTTAAAGTTCTCGGTGTACGAGTTACAAAATCAGGGGGTGAAATCTTTTGCAATTCTAAATCGATTTCATCTCGTAATCCTTTTTTTACATAAAAAATGCAATGTTTGTTTTTTGGATTAAACCACAAATTAAATAACATTCGAGAAACGCTGAGTAATATGCAGTGCATATAATTAGGTACAAATGACTCGGATACATCAAAAATTGGAATTTTCAATACAATTGAGGGACCTTTAACGCCTTTTACATGTTCTAAACTTTCATTTACAGCAGTTTGAGCTTGTAAGAACATTCGTATTTCAGTTTGAAGTACTATATTCTTGTGAGATGTAGGGGAATATACTCTATTAAAGCCTAGCCCTGTTTGACATGTTTGACCCTTGTGCTCACAAAATGTACATCCATATTCACCGTTATACAGCATAATATTTTGAGTTGCTGCTCTGGCAGGAGCATCTAAAATTGCAGTCGGAGCAATTACAATGCTATGAATTGATTTGTTTGTCTCACTATCAAACCAATCTATACCCTCTTCCGATAAAAATTTTAATGCATTAGCAAACGGCCATAAAAATGATGTTATGTTAGGTTTTTTTACAGAGCTATAGTAAATACCACATACAAACATATAATTTCTTCGATTGATTGGTGGTATATTTACAATTTGAGCTTGGACAAGCCATACTTGAGCATTAGAGCTACCAGAAAACGGTACGCCGTCGGTATTCTACAGTAAAAATACATCGTATTTTTGTCGTATAACTTCTTTTTTTAAATTATAATATTTAGCCCCTGATGTTATGTCACTTACACTATTCTCTGTAAGTTCATTGGTATCATAAAATTTGTCCATTAATGTTTTTAAGTTTCTAAATTCTTACAGCTTGGATATTTTGAAATTGAGGGTTGCGCATTCCAGTTGCCTAAATTGTCACTACAATTTTCACACATACGATGAATTTTAATTATTTGCTTACTATCTGGTAGAATTGTATCAATAAATTTTAATAAAAAATGCTTGGTTTTTGGTAAATTATTAGGTTTAGGTAAGAATAAATTAATGAGAGACAGCACCTCGTATAAAGCTGTCTTGGTTAAAGCATTTTTTATATAATAATTAAGTATGTGGTAGACACTTTCACCGACGCTTAATTTTGCATTTTCATGCAATTTTCTAAAAAAACTTTCATCGTCATCTTCAGGTAAAAACTCATCAAAACTGCATGTAGATTCGTGATCTAATTCAGGATCAGATTGATCTTCAGGGCTACTAAAATAATCTAAATTTAGCGATAATGCTCGTGGTGAAGAAGGGCAACTACTTTGCTCATCTGATTCCCTTTCATTTTGTTCAATTTGTTGCTCCTATATAAAAAAGTATATGTAAACGTGTAATTTTTAATGAACAAGTTCTTTTCCTTTTTAGAATAAGCGATCGCTTTCGAATAAGCGCAGCATTTGGAATAAAGACATAATTTTTAAGTTAAGCAAATGTTTTATAATATCTCTCGATTTTTAATAAACGTGGGTTATTTTAATAAGCTAGCATTTAAAAATAATCAGCAGGTATTTTTTAATAAATAAGCACCATAAAAGAATAAACAGCCGTTGTTAAATGTCACACGATTTTTCGTTTCTGTTCTAATGCGGATTTTTGGTTAAGCGAGTGTCTTGAAATTTTATTGCCTTAAAAAATTAATATTTTAAGGAAGAATTACCTCGCAATCCATTGAGTCGTCATCAAGAGCAATATATTCATTATTGTCCTCTTGATATTCATTCAACAAGCGTCCTAATTTCTGCCAACGACGGAGAGTTGTTACTGGTATTACTCCAATCTAATAATGATATAATATATTTTACTTAATAAACGTTAATTATTTACTTGCTTTGACTTTAATTGCTGCGATTTGAAGCTTTTATTATTAATCGTTATATAACCTTGCATATTTACAATGTTTTACCAAAATTATATAATTATCTAATAATTATCTCGCCTGTAATTATGATATCGGAGCATTGTTGAACTTTTTAGATGCAAGCACACATTTGCATTGAAGACGAATGGTACGAAATATTATTAAAAAAATTATTTACCGACTAGAGAAAAAGTTTATTTTGTTCTATCGCGGAAAAATATCGACTCAATCATCAAAGAAAAATAATTCTTTCTTTTGTTATTTCGACTACATTCAAATTAATGTTTGGCGTTTGTTAACATAGCGACAGTCAGTTTAATTAGGGTAAGGCTGTAAGTCTAAAGGTTAATTTATAATAAAATAAGAAGTAAGTATGCAGGAAATGCAGTATTTAATAGAGGGTGACGACACGTGTCTTTATGCGATTTACGAGCGTTCAGGACTCATCAGTAAGACTCTCGAGAAGCCAAGTATTAACGATATTGTGAAATTTCTTTGGCCGGAGGATGCAAGAAACGCTAAACAGTATTCAGACAAAATCCTCAAAATGTCAAGTAGGTATAGCTTTTTTTTAAATTTACTTAACGTTAATATTTAATATATCTTAATTCACGACAAACTTATTTCCATAACAATTTTTTTTACAGATTACATATAAGAACTTAATTGATTATAGCAGTTAAGGAATCAATTTTATTGGAAGAAATGACAAAATTAAAGAACACAACTATTTCGAAAAAGCAGTTAGGAGGGAAAGCATAAAAAAAAATTCAAGCCGATAACAGCGAAAATAAAAGACTCTTAAAGGATAAACTTATTTGTAATTTATAGATAGGTTATATATTTATTCATGAAAAACATTTTACAGGATGACGTAGATCAAAAAGAAACGCGGTTAAAAAACCGTGTAACGAGCTTGGTTGAAAAAAATCTTTTAACGGAAATCGAATCTCAACTAAACCTTCAACAGTCAAAAGAACCATTGATTGATTTAGAAGAGCCACAACCAAGCACATCCAGTCAAATTTATTACGATAAAGAAAAATCAACTACAAATAATAAAATACACTGGATAGCGCATGAGATTGACGTTCTAATTACGCACGTAAAATCAGCACAAGAAAATATGGACACCGTCATGGCTGTAATTATTTACAATATATACATATTAATCTAATTACATATTAATCTCTTACAGTATATACATATTACTAAATAATATTTATTTTTTTTAGAAATTGAAATTTTCAAAAGATATTTTAGTTACTGCAATCACATCAAATGAAATCGTTGAAAATGAGCCATTATTAAGCCACAAAGAAAAGGAGTACGCTAAAATAGAATTTAGAAAATCTACTTTTAATTCTTCTAAGCGACGATCATCTAGGATACTCTCATCTGAAGATGAAAACGATAGTGATGAAAAAATTGATGATAATGAAAGAAAGTCACTGGTCTGTTAATTGTTTTTATATTCTAGTGTTTAATAAATAATCTCTATTGTAATTTTAATTTTTAATTTTTTAATTTTTTTACAGCCGTTATTATCTCCAACAAACTCAACGTCCTCATCACCATCTCTATTATTGTCAAATAAACGGTATTCTGTTATGAGTGATGATGAAGACGACGGACTAATTTTAAATCCTATAGTAAAGTATTTCAAATTATCAATTTAAAAAATTGTCTAGTTTATTATAATAAATTTTACATTTGATCATTTTAGCCAAAAAAAACGTACAAAAATGGAGAAAAATGATCAAATTAAGACGGAATGCGACGAAACAAGAGATGATATAGAAGATAAATTGGGAATATGGAAATTAAAATATAAGAAAGAAGATAAAGTTAATAATGTAAGCTATTGTATTTTTATTTGCTAAATTTTCATATATTTAAATATCATCATTCAAATTTTAGGTTATCGAATTGTTTGTTGGATCAAAAGTTTATGTAAATGCTTTTACCTTATCCAATACTATTCCATACTGTGATCGACCTGCGATATTGGCTTGAGCTTTACTTGATCTAGTTTTCACCGAAGAAGCGCTTCTGAATGCAGCGTAAAGGGGAAAAAATCAAATGGAAAGGGATCCACAGACGAGAAAAGACCTGCCCTTAATGCGGACGGTATTGCTGCGATTTTAAGTAGGATGAAAACTATAATAACAGTTACTATCAAATAATGAAAGAAAAGGTCGGAGGGTTGGCAAAAGAGGACGCGAGAAAAGAGAGGGGGAGAGTGGGAGAGTATGGAGAGAGGGAGGGTGTGAGGAGCAAGGAATTAATAAATTAAAAATTATTATGAATAATTTTATGCCTTTTTTACTTCTATTTCAGATTATACCCATCGCAAAGCTAAAAAAAATAGTTGGCCTCTCAAAGATGACCAAACAATTCTGGCAATTGAGGCAGAAATTAGTAGAAATGATGGATAGAAAATATTTATATTCCAAAAATTCTAAATGAAGAAAAAAGTTTTATTCTAAAGTATTTTAATTATAATATTGTTAATGTGTTTCATTTGCTAAATAAATTTCTAACTTAGTTGTTGAAAATACTTATAATAATTTTATAAATATTTTATAAGTTTTCGTTTACTAAATATAAAAAGAATATAAAATATTTATATAGTATAGTTTACCATGTTTTTTTTATTTCAGTTTATAAAATCTTTATACATTTTTTATAAAGCCTTGTAGAACCATTTTAATATAATAATTTTATATGGTTTATTTTATAAAATTTTTATAAAACATTAATAAATTTTTTTTACCTGGGTTATGTAATTTTAATCTTTTTACTCGATACACATACTACAACGATTAGAATTTACTATTAATTAGAATCGTCTCGTGAAAAGATTTTATTTTTTATTAAAAATATATTCTAATAACCTTCCCAAAATAAAAAATTGTTACTTACCTGTATAATCTCCAATTGATTTAAATTATACCTTATATTATGTTACAACTTAACTTATTTTATAAAAATAAGCAACGAAATAATATACATTGAGTAATTTGTTTGCGAAAATGAGGTTTCACGGTGCACTATTCGACTTGCAACTTGAGAACAGATATTCAATTCGATTGTTGCCCATGTCGATAAAGTAGATTTGATACCAACTAAGTAAGCACACACGACGTGCTTCGAAAGATTTAGAACAAATCTTGTCAATATACAATTAAAATTTCAAAATGTAAAGTATTAATTTTTTATGTTTAAATAATTTTGATTTTGCTGTTTTGAATTTTTCTATACAAATTTATGCAAAACTCTAAACTGTTTTATGCGGCGCAAATATGCGCAAGATTTTATTGTGAAAAATCATTCTTGAAGCATTACTAAAACTAAATATTTTTCGTATAATGAGGAGTTTTGGGGAGAACATAATTATTTTCATTCAGTTAAATAAAATATGACTAAAATTTATATTATTTGTGCTCTAAAGTTAAACAAAAAATTTATGATTATTTCATAGATATAAGTTTCAATTTCTGTTTGTTTTTAATAACATACGAGGTGTGTTCAAAAAGTAACGAGAATTTTTATATTTCGCACATTGCTTACTTTCTAAGTGGCAGCCGCTAATTTTAGACGTGTTTTTCGAGCTCGGCGATTTTTGTTTGTGAAAAAAAAAATGAAGCAAAGAATATGTATTCAATTTTTTGTAAAAGTTTTGAGCCTTAGTTTCGACATCATATCCGTAAACCCATGTTTCGTCACCTGTTATAACACGCAGTTCTGCATCGTTATTAACTTCATTTAGCGACACCTGAACAGCTTTCATTCGCCGCTGTTTTTGTTCGAAATTCAACAATTTTGGAACGAAGTTTGCTGCCACACGTTTCATACCCAAAGCATCCAAAAAAATTTCATGGCATGAGCCAACATATGCCAACATCATTAGCGACTTCTCTGATTGGGATCCGGCAATCGTTAATAACCATTTCTTTCACTTTTTTCACGTTTTCATCGGTTGATGATGTGCTTGGACGTCCGGGTCGTTCGTCATCTTCAACGTTTTCGCGGCCATCTTTTAACGCATATACGCTTATATGCTTATATCACTCGTATATCCATGTTTTATTCATAACAGACAAAAAGGGCTCTTCGTGTGAATGGATACTGGTTATGGATGCGTATGAAAGGGACGGAATCCCCGTAAAAAGGTCTCTTCAGTGTATGGGTAGGAATCCCCGTAAAAAGGGACTGACCCCGGAAGCTGACGAAGCAACTAAGGAACAACCCTCGTGATACACATCACATACACTCACACTTACATGACGGGGTGCTATTGGCTGCGCGCTAAGGGTACAGGGGAAAAACTAGGTTCAACACGGCTAGGCCGCCAGGCAGGACAAGGGCCCAGGTTACAGTGTAGCTGAACGGACCGGCTGCGCTATCATCTGGCGAATAATCCCCTTCGGCCTAGTAATGCCGGGTGGCGCCCGTGTAGGGCCCTGCTGGACCGGGGAGGGGGGGGGGGATGCCCCGCGCGGCGAGGATGCCGAAGGGCGCGGGGAGCGGTTGATGCTTTGTGCAGCCGGAGCTCGATGAACCGTCTCACTTTCACCAACACACCTATATTCCACCCAAACCACTCACCCAACACAACATTGGAAAATAACACCAACAAGGTAAGCGAGTATACCGTGTGGTCTCGTGCTGAGCTTCCTAGGTACTTCCCACAAGGACACGGCCCTCAGGTCCCGGGACCGGTGAGGAAGGAAGGACGCAGATGGAGGTCTGCGAAACTACAGAAGCGGTTTTTAGCTGTCCCTCAGTCAGTGAAATCCCGCTGTCGTCGGTTGCCATAATAGGAGCTTTTGAGGACAGCTGCAGACCAGCGAAGTGCAGACAGGGCAAAAGTGCACCCTGGTGAAATCCTGGATTGGGAGCCCGTCGCAAAGAGGTCGGCAAGCTATTCAACAGATGGAAGGAATAAAGAGGCTCTGAGGAACTGGTAGCCTATAAGGATACCAGGAGGAGTATAAAGGCTTTTGAGACAGCAAAAAAGGAAGGCTGTAAGGGGTACTGCGAAGAACTTAACAGTACTCGGATTCAAATCCTTAGGGGAATGGGTATCTGACAATAAGGAAGCTCTCGAGTGTCTTATGTCGGCCCACTTTTCCGATTAAACTCCCAGGCATATGCTGATCACGTCTTGATCCTGATAATGAGACACGACGAAAGTACGCTAATAAGCCTGATGAATTGGGCACAGTGAAGGCATGTTGTAAGGAAGTTGAGCTGTCCGTTAACCCTAACAAAACGGTACTGGTCAACTTCACCACCAAATAAGGTTAAAGAACTGGCACACATTAAGCTATTTGCAAATCACTCTCATTGTTGAGCGAGGCAAAATACTTGGGAGTGATTTTCGACTCGAAGCTGAACTGGGGGAAAGATTTGGAAAGCAAGAAAAGGAGCTTTACGGTAGCTTTCTGGGCTTGCAGAAGGGCCTTTGGAGCAAGCTGGAGTCTGAAACCCAGAATGGTCTTGTAGCTCTATACGGCGGTCTTCAGACCGAGACTTTTGCATGGGGCCATTGCTTGGTGACCTTGCTACAGATTAAAGACAGATAGCTTGCTTTTAGATAGAATGCAAGGTATGTTGACCAGGGGTATAATGGGAGTCAGAAGGTCTGTGCCACTCAAAGCATTAGAAGTGATGGTAAACCTCCCCCCTCTTGAGACGTTGATTAGGGCGGCAGGGCTAAAGATTTCTCAGACTGATAGAACATATAGAGAGGTGGATAGGAGATGAATGATGAGGAGACCGAGCGCAATGGGTAAATTGGCCTAGGTGCATCACATGCATGTCCCCGCAAGGCGTCGCAGGTGCGTTTCCGAGTTGACATCGACTATCGACGTTCTAGTATGTACATGCACATATTTATTTATTTAAATCTTTTGAAAAATTTTAACTTGTAAAAAAGTGATTTTTCAGATATTTTCAAAGTTTTATATCTAATGAAAATATTATAAAAATTTAAAATTTTAAATCAAATTCCTTTATTTATATGTATATATTACAAGAATTCTGCGCTGCATTAGGTTTTCTGATAATTTAGTAAATTACGTTTTGTCCAGCTTTTCGGCGATTTCGACCACTGCGCGTTGCTGGCTCTGAGCCCTGCGTGACACAACGCACAACCTACTAACGCAGATCTGCCTCGAGAAGGACGCTGACATTGTTCTTGTCAGCAAACAGTATCGAGAAGGTGACGCAGGGGTGTGGTACCGGGATTACCTTGGGACCGCTGCTGTCTTGTTTTAGCTAGGGATTTTAACAGCAAAGCTTTCGAATGGGGTGAATTCTTAACAGACTCCAGGGGGCGGTGGCTAATAGACTTGGCGTCTAGGCTGTGGCTGGTGGTTTTAAACACAGGATCCACGTCGATCTTCAGGAGACCTGGCTATAGGGAGACCATCCTCGATATATCCTTTGCAACGGAACGTCTGGCCGCGCATGTGCGGGATTGGCGGGTTATCGAGGACTATACAGCCAGCGATCATTGGTATATCACGTTCCGCATTTGTAATGTCGTGCCGGTCAGGGTGGCGGCCAAACGCCGCCCAACCAGATGGGTCGCTGCGAAGATGGATCGCAATAAGTTTTCCCAGGCGCTTGAACGCGGTTAGCAAACCCTGGTTGAAAAAGCTAGAAACGGGTCGCTCTTCGAGCAGAAGCGGTGACTGATGCCGCTTCTTTAGCCACAATGGGTCTAATCCGCCAAACCTGCAAGGAAGCTATACCGAGGAAATATTTGAGAAATGTGCGTCGTCCTGCTTATTGGTGGACGGACGAAATCGCAAAGCTGCAGCGGAGATGCCTGCAGCTGTGCCGCATGCCTAGCGGGCCCAGCGGCGCGACCGCAACGCCACTCTCAAAATCGCTGAATATCTAATGGCAAAAAGAGCTCTGAAGTGAGCCATTAGAGTGAGTGAGAGATATTGCTGAATGAAGCTGGGAGCGGATCTGAACAACGATCCCTAGGGAATAGGGTATAAAATCATCACTATTAAATTGGGTGCGTTCGGCAAGAGTGAGACCTGAGCGCGGAGGTAGTCGATTGTCGATAGTCGATAGTCGATGTCAAAGCGAAAACGCACCCACGGCCCCTCGCGGGGACATGCAGGTGATGCACCTAGGTCAATTAGCCCATTGCGCTCGGTCTCCTCATCATTCATCTCCCATCAAACTCCCTATATATTTTAACAGTCTGAGAAGCCTGTTAATCCCCAAAGGGCAAACATCTTCAGGTTCGAGAAACCACTCCTCACACACTCTCCGTCTGCCGCCCATCAGCCTAGGGCAGCGACACAGGAGGTGCATGGGAGTTTCCTCCTCTCCCCCACAGAGTCTACAGATGCTTTCAGTGCCTGATCCTATCTTCTTCTTAAAGTGTGCCAGGTCACAATGGCCCGTCAACCACTCCGCTACCTTCCTAATGTCCTTTTTGGGGAGATTTAATAGTTCACCCACCCATCCTGCCGGAACAGACTCTGCGATAAACACTTTGGTGTGTCTGCAGTCTTGGCACCCTACCCATTTGTTGGTCTGCTCCTTTCTAATCCAGGTCTGGACTCTGTTGTCTAGTTTACTCCCTGGTAGAGCTGTATCTATGGCGATTGCCCTAAGCCCCGCCGCACCCCTCTTAGCAAGTCTGTCGGCCTTCTCGTTGCCACGAATGCCTGCATGACCAGCTACCCATTCCAACTTGTCGGTGCATCTCTTTGCCAAGATGTCAAGTGATATCCTGCACGCCAGAACCTCCGAGGAGGTAATTGTCACCTTGCTAAGAGCCGCGATGGCGGCCCTACTTTCCGAGTGCATGATAACCTTCCGTTTTGTCCACTGCTCATCAAGCATAGCCTCCACGTAGCTCCTGATAGCCCTCACTTCCGCTTGGAAGACCGTGGCGTATGGCCTTAGTGAGAGCACGATTTCTCAGCTGCTCCCTTTTAGCCACGCAGCCGCACCTACCCCTAGTTCATTCTTAGAACCGTTCGTGAACCAGCTAAAGCCTGGCTGGTCCTCCTCCCTTTGTTGTGAGCTCGCTACCTCAAAGTTTCTTTCAAACTTATAGCAGCAAGTGACCTTATCTAGCCTAGCACCTCGCCTCTGATCTGTGTCAATACACTCGACGATCACAGCGTCCTCGTGCTTAGGCCAGTGCTTTGAAACTCTAATCTTTGCCTTAAACGCTGCCGCTCTCACCAGTGTACCAAGAGGTGGGAGGTCCAACATCACCTCCAATGCCTTCAGTGGTGTTGATCTTCTGAACCCCATTATGCCCCTTGTAACGAAACCTTGCAATCTATCAAGAATAATGTTACCTGTTTTCAATCTACATCGAGGCCACCATGCGATGGCACCATGCAGAAGCCTTGGTCTAAGGACTGCCGTATAGAGCCACAGGATCATCTTGGGTTTCAATCTCCAGGTTGCCCCAAAGGCTCGCCTGCAAGCCCAGAAAGTAGCCGTAAAGCTCCTTTTCTTGTTCTTCAAGTGTTTACCCCAGTTCAGCCTCGAGTCGAATATCACCCCCAGGTATTTTGCCTCACTCGATAATGAGAGTGATTTACCGAAGAGCTTAATGGGTTCCATTTTCTTTACCTTATACTTGGTGGTGAAGTTGACTAGTACCGTTTTGTCAGGGTTAACGGACAGTTCCACTTCCTTACACCATGCCTCCACTATGCCTAATGCCAAATTCATCACGCCTGCTAGCGTCCCTTCGTCATGACCCATTACCAGGATTAAGACGTCGTCGGCATAAGCCTGAGCATAAATGCCCATTTCATTCAGCCTAACCAGCAGCTCGTCTACGACCAGGGACCACTCCGTGGGTGATAGTACACCGTCCTGTGCACAGCCCCTCCACACCCGGCCGCCTCCAGTCGCCGACCCCCACTGTGCCTCAACTACTCTCCCTGTAAGGGAGCTGTGTAGCCATCTCTCTAGTGACCTGGGAATACCATGCCTCTCCGCACCCCGGCATATACTCCTCTCTGTCGTGAAATTAAAGGCACCTTCTACTTCAAGGAACGCAGCTAATACCATGCCTTTATTTCTCATCCCCTTCTTGATCCTAGTGGTTGCCTCGTCAAGTGCTGATTCCACCGACTTCCCCTCCCTATAAGCATGCTGTGCAGCGTGCAGAGGGTGAGTCATTAGGGGACCATCCTTGATTCCTCGGTCCACTAGTCTCTCTAAGGTCTTGAGCATGAACGACGTCAGAATTAATGGTCTAAAGTTGTTGACGTTTTCATGTGCCTGCTTACCGGGCTTCGGTATAAAGATAACCTTGGCCTTCTTCCATTCGGTTGGTACATAGCCGAACGCCAGACAAGCCTTAAAGACTTTCATCAGCGGTTCCAACAGTAAATCCACTTCCTTTTGCAGTAGGGCTGGAAAAATGCCGTCGATCTCTGCTGCTTTATATGGTTCGAAGGAGCCGATGGCCCATTTGACCCTATCGCTCGATACAAACTGATCCACTTCTGCCCAGTCTTGTTCAGAGAGCTCAGCTATTGATTGCTTTGGCAGAACCTGCGATCCTAACCCTGGGAAATGGGCCGACAACAGGCACTCAAGAGCTTCCTTATTGTCAGCTGCCCATTCCCCTGAGGATTTCCTAATCTGTAAATGCGCCCCTTCAGACGGCCTAGCCAGGATTCTATTAAGCCTGGCTGTGTCCGGGATGCTGTTCAGTTTTTCGCAGAAACGCTTCCAGCCTTCCCTTTTTGCCGTCTCGAGAGCTTTTTTATACTCCCTCCTGGCATCCTTATAGACCGCCAGTTCCTCAAAACCTCTTTTCCTCTTCCATCTGTTGAACAGCTTGCCGACCTCCGTGCGCAGGGCACCAGCCGGGGTGTCCACCAGGGCGCACTTTTACCCTGTCCGCGTTTTGTTGGACGGCAGCTGTCCTCGAAGGCGCCTATTATTGCAGATTGGATCCTGCCACAAAACCTTTCAATATCTTCCGTGATGTTTAACCCCCCGGGACGTCCGGAAGTTTCTCTGCCAGACGGCTGCGGTACAGTTCCCAGTTTGTCTTCCTGGGATTCCTTCTAATCAATATCTCCTTGGTTATCTCCCCTAGCTCAAAGCGGATCTGTTCATGGTCCGATAGGGAGACCTCATCTGCCACTCTCCAATTCCGGACCCTTGGAACGATCCCCTTCGTAGCCAGGGTGAAGTCAATAACCTCTTCTCTCCTGCAGTCTCTGAACGTTGGGACCCTACCTCTGTTGAGGATATCAAGTTCCGTCGAGCAGAGATATTCCAGCAGTTTCTCACCTCGTTCGTTGCAGTTCGAGCTGCCCCACACAAGGTGATGTGCGTTTGCGTCGCACCCTATCAAAACTTCCCTGCCACTCCTGCGGCAGTCTTCGATCAATGCTCTCACCTCCACCGGAGGTGGTGAGTTCGTTGAGTCGCTGGGAAAGTAAGCCAAGGCTAGAATAATCTCCTCAGCTCCTCCCTCAGTTCTTCTCTTTACAATTACTGTAGTGAGATCCTTATGGCAGCGAAGGGGCCAGATCTCCCCCTGAACTCCTTTTAGGAGAATGCAGGTACGCATCCACCCTTTTCCCGCCGCCCGGAAGAGCCGTCCACAGCCCCCTAGACCTGCCACCCTGCCATTCACATTGATCCAAGGTTCTTGGATCAAGGCGATGCCTGTTTGCATCTCCGCCATGCACTTAGCTAAAACCGCTAAAGCGTCTTTGCAGTGATGCAAGTTAATTTGAATAAAAGAAATATTGTTCCCGCAATACTTGCTGGACTCATTGTTCCTTTTTTTTTCCCCTACTCAAAGGACGGCTGCCCCAGCCGCCGTTGTCTGGGCGGGCTGACCCGCCCTCTCCCCGTTCCTCCTCCTTTACCCTTGAGGAGAACCACGTGCGCTCTGCCTCCGCCACAGAAAGGTTTGAAGCCCAGCGCACTCAGTGCCTCCACTTCCGACTCCTCCATGAGCAGGCGCACCGCGGTCTCCACGGTACCTTTTGCCTCATCCTTTGCAAGCCATGAAGTAGTCACCCTCCACTCCTGGACTCACAGAGTCTGATTCTGCTGGCCCATTCGCTTCAGGATCACCTCCACGGCGTGCTCTCCTTCAACGAAGATCGTCGCCCGATCCATCTTTTGGAGGGCACTTTGCTCCACCACTCGGAGCTTGGCGCCCTCCCATGGAGTCCAGCCAGGAGCGCTGCGGATCAGCCACTCCTTGTCTGCTGGGGTGGCGCAGTGGAAAATCCTCGCCCCCCGCATCAGCCAATTGTCCTTGAAGCAGGGATAGCGGCCCTCTGAGATGTCGTCGATCGCCTATTCAAGCGCTCTGAGGACCAACTTCCCCTGCTCCTCCGTCAGGCGCACCTCCGGGTACATCTCAGGAACGACAGCCAACTTAAGTTCGTTGGCTGTCGCCTGGCTGTAGGTAACTCCTGCACCTTCATTAATATTTTTGACCTGTCTGGGGGTAGATTCCCCTGAGGATCTATCCCCCTGACTCCTTTTAAGTGATACCCCTGGTGTTTTGAGGAGGGCGGCAGTGTCAGCCGCGAAGCCGGCAGGGCCTCGTTTGCCCACCTACTCCCGCTTCTTCAGCCGCTTCTTCCTCTCTGCACCCGAAATCTTCTTTTTCCTTTGAAACGCAGAGTCAGTCCGTGTGGCCGACGTCAGCGGGTTTTTGCTGCCCGAAGAACAGCTGAAACCAGCCTCTGTCATCCCACAGACCTCCTAATGATGTAGTGAAGGCTCAAAGGAGCCCAGGCTGCAACGAGCATCAACCGCCCCCGCGCCCTTTGGCATCCTCGCCCCGCCGCGGCGCTGTGGCCTCGGAGGAGCCCCCCCGGTGCAGCATGGCCCTGCCCGGGCGCTACCGGACACTACTAGGCCGAGGAGGAATATTCGCCAGATGATAGGGCTGCCGGTCCGGTCAGCTACACCGTAATGTGGGTCCCTGTCCTGTCTGGCGGCCTAGCCGTGACGAACCTAGTTTTTCCCCTGTACCCTCAGCCCCGCACCAAAACGCCTTCGCCTCTGGGCCGGTGACAGCCTATCCCGGTACAGCCACGAGCTACCGACGTGTAAGTGTGACTGTCTGTGATGTGTTCCGTGGGGCCCCACCCGGCCACCACAGGGGTTGTTCCTTAGTCGACCCGTCAGCATCAGTCACATGCTGAGTCCTGCAAGCAGGTCCCAGCACCCCTTGTCCCGGGGACACGCCCTGAAAGTACTGCCTCCTGGCGCGTCCCTACAACCATACACCATACTGTCGCCTCATCCACATGAAGGGAGCCTCCCCCCCCCCCTCCCCGGTCCAGCAGGGCCCTGCCCGGGCGCCACCCGGCATTACTAGGCCGAAGGGGATTATTCTCCAGATGATAGCGCAGCCGGTCCGGTCAGCTACACTGTAACCTGGGCCCTTGTCCTGCCTGGCGGCCTAGCCGTGTTGAACCTAGTTTTTCCCCTGTACCCTTAGCGCGCAGCCAAGAGCACCCCGTCATGTAAGTGTGAGTGTATGTGATGTGTATCACGAGGGTTGTTCCTTAGTTGCTTCGTCAGCTTCCGGGGTCAGTCCCTTTTTACGGGGATTCATACCCATACACTGAAGAGCACTTTTTACGGGGATTCCGTCCCTTTCATACGCATCCATAACCAGTATCCATTCACATGAAGAGCCCTTTTTACGGGGATTCCGTCTCATTCACCTACCTTTCAGACGGTGCAAGGGTAAGTGACCCAGTGGTCTGACGAGGCTCAAGCCCTTCCACCATCGTCAACGTCTCACAACCCATAGGAAGAGGAGCGCGGAGGTAATGGATGGAATACTAAATGCACTGCTCCCAATCATCTCAAACGACGGGATGAACCTCTAGACCCTGAGGGCTCCGACGCACCGCCCTTCAGACGGGAGGAGCTAGAACGCGCAGTGCGTTCCCTTAAGGGAGCCAGCCTGGGTTAAATTGAAAAAAAAAAATACACTTTCCAGTATAATAGGTATAACAGTTGTATTCATTACTTTTGATTGCTGGAACATTTTACACTTTAACTACTCGCAGAATTTAAGCTATTTATTCATTATTAAGATCCAAACAGTGTTCTTTACCTCTAGTATTGTTACATCAAAAACATTTAAAATTTTTATTTATTTGTCCACTTGCCATAGCTGTTTTTCTCAATAAAGTAACTTTTATGCAACTCCGCGCAAAGCAGTGCGTGAAGCACAGTTGGGCAATCTTACACTTTATAAATCTGCACTTTACGCCCTCGTTGCATAAAATATTGTTCGACACTTGTGTTAGAAATTATTCCCGGACGAGTGGGAGGATATCGCCCGAGCAAAGCGAGGGTGATCATTCACACGATGACTAGTATCGAAAACTACTAATATGTCACCGGACCAGGTTTAAAATACTCTTCATTACCTGCACTTCAGATGTATCGGATCACTTTTCTGAAAAACATTACATAAAAAGTTATTGTAGACACTTTTTGTACAAAATATTCGGCAATTACTAATATTTTGAACGATCGTTTCAGAAAAGTGATCCGATACATCTGAAATGCAGGTAATGAATAGTATTTTAAATCTGGTTCGGTGAAATATAAGTTACTTTATTAAGAAAAAGTGGACGAATAAATAAAAATTTTAAATGTTTTTGATGGAACAATACTGGAGGTAAAGTACACTGTTTGGATCTTAATAATAAATAAATAGCTTAAATTCTGCGAGTAGTTAAAGTGGGAAATGTTCCAGGAATCAAAATGAATAGAATTGTTATACCTATTATACTGGAAAGTGTATTTTTTTCAATTTAACTTAGGCTGACCCCTTAAGAACAAGGCGCCAGAGCCTGACGGACTTCCGGGGGAAGTACTGAAAACGGTCATCTTGAACTCTTGCTTGGCATGTACAACTCGTCCCTTCTGGCGGAAATATTTTATTTTCGCTGGAAGGACACGAGACTTGTATTGATAAGCAAGGGCAAAGGACCAGTTAATGCTCCGACGGCGTACAGGCCTCTATGCATGCTGAACACGGCCGGGAAACTACTTGATAACATTTTTGATCACGCCTCCAGGCGGCGATATTAGCATCTGGCGATCTCTTCGAGAGGCAGTACGGCTTTAGTAGGGGGAGATCTATCATCAGCGCCATTCCTCACGAAGAAGCGCATCCCTAGAGTGTAGCCGCTAAGCATTGGTGAGGTATCGGTGCAGGTAACCCCTATCGACCTCCTGGCCCAGGAGCGGAAGATCATCCACCAAAAGAAGGAAACTCTCAGTCAAGCGAAAGCAAAGAAGACCGCTAGACTAATAAATTAGGTGGTGCCATGGACAGGCTGCCAACATGGAGAGGTGAGATATTACCTCACCCAAATGTTGACCGATCATGGGTACTTTCGCGCGTACCTGCATCGGATAGACAAAGTCGCGGAACCTGGTTACATATACTGCGGATCAGCAAAAGACGATGCCCATTACAAGTTCTTCGTTTGTGGGCGGTGGATGTCCAAGAGGGCAGAACTGGGGGCCGAAGCGGGAGGGATCACATCTAAAGGCATTGTCCCCCGTATGCTCTCTTCTGAGGAAAACTGGGGAAGAACCTCCAACTTTGCGGAGGGCATCCTTCGACGGAATAAGGCCATCCTCCCCCTAGTTGGACCTCCCCGAGGTAATGCCTATCGGTTGTTTCCGGGGTGGGGATTTTCAAGCCAGGAAGGAGGTTTCCCGACGCACTCCCGCCTGCTCCAACCTGTAGTTAACTGCGGGAAGCAGTAAGCGGGCATGCGTCAAGGGGGCGAGGTTTTAGTAAGTAGGCCAGCACTTTTTGTACCAGAGAGTCCCACACATCAGGGGGCCAGTCCTATGAGGTCTCATTCACGAGAATTCATCTGTTCTTAAAAAAAAAGAAAAACTGTTACATAATATTTTATGATGTTACATGATTATATGCATATAAAAGAATATTCTGCATTTTTTAGATTGATCAGGAGTTTGTAATAATACTTATTAATATATAAAAATATGTTTAATTTATTTTAGTATCTTGTACAAATTAGCACAAATTTTAACATAAATTACAGTGACTGTCGTTAAAAAACACTAAATGGCTTAACACGCATTTGCTCCAAACAAATTAAATTAAAATACAGATTTGCAACTTTACTATTCTTAAAAACATTACTTGACATTATAACGGATCGTTTGTTATAAAATATAATTTTGTAATATGTTCATGATACAAAAAACTTATATTTAATAATGATATTCGGTCCAACACTTTAGGTGAAAAGGTTGCGAAATTCCGATTTGCAGTTATTAAATTCGCGCGCTCGACTTATAATTAACAATTATTGTAAAATACACGACCACGGATTTACGCGCGTCCTCTCGGGAATTAGCGGGAAGATCCTAACCTTGCGGTCGTGAGAATCTGATGTCGGCCGCCGCCGCCCGAGGCCCCGATGCTGCTCTCCTCCAATCTTGCCGTGGCCGCTCCAAATATTCGCCGTCGAGATGTCCTCTGGGAGGTGGCTTGAAACACCGAGGGCCGGATGATTGGCGTCGGTGGTGGAGGCTCGTATGGGCCAGAAATGGACGGGCTGCAGACCTCGGGCAGACAGGGGCGAAAGCCGGCGTGTTGTCGCTTTTATTTGTCAACACGCGCCGACGGGGGTCCCGAACTCTGGCGAGAACTCGCAGAGTTTCGGGGAAATGAGCGCCGAATTCTTCGAATTCGGCGATTCTCAGTACACGTATAACGGCTTCACGCAACCGTTACAAAGGATCAAAGGATCATGGGAAAAAGCAGCTGGGGCAGCGGCCTCATTTTCTACGCTCCGTCACCCGATTGCATTCCGCTAGAGGATTCATGAAAAAACAACACAGGATGAATTAAATGCATGTCAGTCCGCGAACGCGCATCTTTCCCTCCGCTCTTGGCATACGATTGAGCAATAAACTCAGAGTTGCATAAACAAAAACGACATAAAATACGTATATATAAATAACATGGAGTCGCGAATCCTTAAGATTTTTCGCTAATGTTCGGATATCGCCGAATAAATAAAAACGCAATAATATGCGACGACGTCGATTTTAGTAATTGCGGCCGAATAATATAAAATTTTACGCGTACATTGTTTTGGTTCGAACGGTTCTCACTCTTACACACACACACATATACATTCACCAGCGTCTGCCAGTATTCCTGGGTCGATACCAGACTAGTAAATATTTACAAGTAAGTCATTAGTAGATATTTTATTTAAATATTCTCAGAAATAATAGTCCGCCTTAATTTAAAATATCGCTAAATAGACATCTTTTAAACGCTTATATATAATATAAAGATAGGCGTCGCAGAGTGTTATCGTATCTAACACATATGCTTAAAATAGAAATCGCTCTTAAAATATTTGTATTCGCAGGACATATATATATGTATTTATTCTTTTATTTTCTTATATTTATACGTAGCCATCATCGCCGCTTATTCGAGAGTGATAACAACGCGCTTAAACTAACTTGTATCATTCTTTACGACCCTAAAATTAGACGGTTCGATCGCTTAAAGCTAAACAATTTTGACATTTAAAACTTAAATTACACAGCCACACAAAAAAAAAAAAATTTTCTGACCTGAAGAGGAGACCTTCATATCCTATAGTATTTTGACCCGCCGGATTCGGATTCAGCTTCCGATGCTACTGGGCATCCGAAACCCTGCTGCATAGTAAATGTAGAATCGAAAAGCTCTTCCGCAGGTGGTTGAGCCTCGTAGTTGGAGAGGATGGGATGAAATAAAAACACAAAAGTTTTGGGCACAGAGGAGACGAGCTCTTTATTGCCCGAGGGGAAAGCCTAAAGGCATAAAACCCCTCGTGATGAAAAAATAGATATTAATCCGCCGACACACGCGAGAGAGAGCGAGACACGGTGAAAATTTAATAGAAAGAAAGACGCACGAACGCGAGAAATGCAAAGGTGGCGTAATCGTGAATTTAAGCACGTCCGATCTACAGGCGATCGGTCGATCAACTGACGAGCGCGCCGCGACCTCCCAATGCGGCCCTCCCTTCCCCATGCCCTCTGACCGCGCGAAACAAGTGACAACGCCGCGAGATAGGTGCGCCCGACGCCGACGACTCGCCTCTCGCGTGCGTGCGGACAGACTGCGAAACATACTCCCCGGTTGGGAGCAGAGCGAACAAATGTAATGTGGATGACAGAACTTCGGTTGAAGCCTGTGTACAGAAACGTGATATATAACAAGGTCTATTGAGACCCGCATACAAATAACAGAATCTGCTGTTGAGACCTGTGTACATAGATGTAATAGATGATGTGAGACATAGGTTGAGATCTAAAGGTGACAGGATCTCCGTTGTGACCTATGAAATAAGACAGGGTCTGCTGATGAGACCTGTATACATGAACGTGATCACGCATTAGGCGGTGAGAGCACGTTGACATGAAAATGACTATAAGCCCGATGGTAGGGGACATAATCGAGTGACATTGCGCTTGAAGCAGCCACGTGGAGTCCTGACGGTAACGACTCGCACGATGTTGTCGCTCCCCGGGTGCACTGCGATGACTACTCCCAGCTGCCATTGGGTGCACGGTTGGTTTCCTTCCATTAACAAGACTACGTCGTTGAGGCGGATCTCTCCGTTGCCATCGGCCCATTTTTGCCGTTTTTGAAGCT
Organism: Sycophila sp. Sp_5; assembly: GCA_018906775.1. Taxonomy (NCBI): domain Eukaryota; kingdom Metazoa; phylum Arthropoda; class Insecta; order Hymenoptera; family Eurytomidae; genus Sycophila; species Sycophila sp. Sp_5. Next base: position 42,267 of record JACCID010000346.1, read on the forward strand.
CGTTCAAGTACTCCAGATGCCAGCGGCGCCAAAAGTCCTGCCTGGCCTTGGATATGAACCTCCATGCTGAGAGTCTATTATCTGGAACAGAAGTGTGATCAGCTTCAGGAAGGGCAGTTAATGGTCTACCGACCAACAAATGCGCAGGGGTAAGTGCAGTCGGATCATTGGGATCCGCTGACAAGGTACATAAGGGGCGTGAATTTAAAATAGCCTCGATCTCAATGGTCAAGGTATTAAGGGTCTCAAAGGTTAACAATTGCCCACCCAAAACGCGCTTAAAATGGTGTTTGAACGATTTGACGGCTGCTTCCCACAGACCGCCGAAGTGAGGCGATAAAGGTGGATTAAAATGCCACGTGATGTTCTTGTGAGTGGCAAAATGAGATACATCATCTCGAAATCGCTCGGACGAGAATAAAGCGTACATTTCACGCAATTGATTATTGGCACCGACGAAGTTGGTTCCGTTGTCTGAATAAATGTGAGATGGAATGGCGCGGCGACCGTTGAAGCGTCGCAAAGCGCCGAGGAAACCTTCAGTCGTGAGATCAATGACGATCTCGATGTGGACTGCCTTGGTGGCCATACAGACGAATACACATCCGTAGGCCTTGATTTGCGAGCGATTTCGAAATTTCTTCTCCTTGATGAACAAAGGTCCAAAAAAATCTACACCTGTGTGGTCGAATATGGGCGACTGACTCACGCGATGTGAAGGTAGGCTAGCCATCTGAGGGTGGATAGGAGCCGGCTTATGTCTGATGCAGGTGACACAACTACGAATGACCTTTCGTACCTGATTTTTGCCATCGAGAAGCCAGAAACGCTGGCGAATGGTGCAGAGGGTGCTCTGAACACCTGCATGATGCATTGACTGGTGCGTTTCCCTAATTAGGAGGTCGGTGACATGATGTCGAGAAGGCAGCAAAATCGGGCATTTCTGGTCAAAGAAAGACTTGGAATTGAGCAGTCGCCCACCCACACGAAGCAGGCCGTGTTCGTCTAGAAAGGGATTGAAGGGAGCCAAGCGATGCTTCTTAGAAAGACCAGATGTTTGAATAGCGCGAATGACATCAGAATATTGATCCTGCTGAATGAGCGAAAGCACGCGGTGCTCCGCAGTGGCGCGCTCATGGGATGAGATGTTTTTATCCCGAGGGCTCACTGATGGTCAAAAACGAAGGCAATATGCGATCGAGTTCAGCAGGACAGAGTACGAAGAAAAGCGGTCAAACAAGTCGCATCGAGTAGGCCCGGTGAGCAAACAGGAAGCCTTGCGAAGCCCGGGCAACTCAGAGACAGTCGACAAAACGCTGATGGGCCATTCTGATTCGGGCCTTTGAAGCCAGACAGGGCCATTGAGCCAGGAGATGTTGTCAACGAAATCGAGCGGAGCCTGTCCTCGAGAAAGAGCATCAGCTGGATTGTGCTCGGTGCGAACGTGTCGCCATTCCGCCGACTGAACCGACTTCTGAATCTCAGCCACTCGATTGGCTTCGAAGGGCTTCAAGTCCTGGGGAGATTTCTTAATCCAGTGCAACACGATGGTGGAGTCACTCCAGAAAGTCACTCGATCGACGTGGGCGAAATGATCATCGATAGCTTGCTTGTATAGCCGAACAAGAAGCTGAGCGCCACACAGCTCGAGTCGAGGAATGGTGGTCTCCTTGATGGGGGCAACGTGCGATTTTGAGCAGATAAGACGTATCAAAGTACAATGTAGATGGTCAGTGGAGCGCAAATACAGGCAGGCGCCATATCCTAGTTTACTGGCGTCACAAAAACCGTGAATTTCGATACGAACCGGGTTGTCGATCAAGATTCTGCGAGGCAAACGAAACTCATGCAGACGAGCAAACTGCTGAACGAAGGTAATCCAACGGGAATGAAGTTCTTGAGGAACGAATTCGTCCCAATCGGTCTTGCATTTCCAACAGTCCTGGAGGATGATCTTAGCAGCCATAACTATCGGTCCCAACAGTCCCAAAGGGTCGAATATTCGAGCGATTCTAGATAAAATAGTGCGTTTTGTCGTTTTTTTCGTTTGTCTCTTCAGAATTTAGGGAATACACGAACTCGTCAAACGAAGAATCCCACGTGATTCCCAATGTCTTAGAGGTAGAATCGGATTTAACGGCGCAGTCCAAGTCAAGTATCTTTCGGTCCAAATTGTCTAAAGCGTGCGCGTGATTTGATGACCACTGTCTTATAGAGAAACCGCCGCGAGAGAGCAAGTCAATTACCTCGTCGCGTATTCTGTGCACCTCGTCCAATGTGTCAGCACCTGTCAGCAAATCATCGACGTATAGATCGCGTCTCAGAATTTGCGAGCCAAGTGGAAAATTGGTCTGTTCGTCCTGAGCAAGTTGAAGGATGGTGCGTATAGCCAAGTGGGAAGCCGACGCGACCCCAAAGATAACGGTGTTGAATTGAAAAACACGAATTTGATCGTTCTCGAGCCAAAATATTCTCTGATAACGACGATCGTCTGGACGCAAGAGTACCTGAGGATACATGCGAGCAATGTCCGCTGTCAAGACGTATACGTGACGCCTGAATCGAATCAACTGAGTGAATAACGAATCCTGCAATTGCGGACCCACCAGAAGAGCCTGATTTAAAGAGACACCATTACTGGAGGGCGCAGAGGCGTCAAAAACGATGCGAAGCTTGGTGGTGGCGCTGCCAGCCTTTAAGACAGCGTGATGCGGCATGTAATAACCAGGAAGAGTCTCGTCAGATACCAGAGAAACGTAATGCGAGTCGATATACTCCTGCATGACCTTGCGATACTCCGTTTCGTAATCGGGATTGCACTTGAACTTGCGAAGCAATGAGCGAAAGCGATTGTAAGCGTTGATACGAGAATCACCTAGGTTAGGTTCAGAGTCACGAAAGGGTAAACGTACGACGTAACGACCGTTTTCAGACCGAACCGTATGAGTTACGTAGTGTTGTTCGCACGGATCGCCAGCGGGTTGTTTATTTATCGCGGGGTTTATGTCCTCGATGGACCAAAAAAGTTCGATTTGTTTGTTTAATCCGGTTAAATTGCAGTTAACGGGAGCGCGGGGTTCGGTGTTTAAGCATCCAGCGACTACCCAACCCAACTGGGTTTTTTGCAACATTAAATCCGATCCGTTTTTAGAAAGATTAATTTGACCGACTGACAACAACGAAAGAGTTGTCCCAGCTCCGATTAAGATGTCTACAGCGCGAGGCACGTGAAAGTTAGGATCCGCGAGTTTTACATTAGCCGGGATTCGAATTTGTTCGCGAGGAAAATGCTCGTCAGGAACGAGATCCGGGATTTTAGGCACGACTAAAAGATTTATTGTCTTAGAGAAATTGTTTAGTGTGGAATTAAACGTTAATTGAACGCATCCTTTAGATACGGATCGAGATTCGTTTATCGCGCTGATGGTTACGCTGCATGGTTTAATGTTTAACCGCAATTCTTTAACACACCTTTCGGAAATGAAATGAGCCGTTGTACGCGCAAACAGTTAATACAAGCGCCCGCATTTTTTATGGAATTAAATCGCTGACGCGGATTTAATTTAAGGAATTCTCCACAAGGAAGAACCCGGTGGGCCTGTTTGCAATGCAAACAATCAGGGCTGGCATTAGTCACGAGGGACCTAGCGCCTGAACTAGATCGTTTGGTTTTAGCATTAAAGGAATTACGCTCCGACGCGCGTTTTAGATTGCGACTTATGTTACCGGAGGTACTTCCGACCAGGCGATCCACGCATCCGCAGATGAATTTGCAAAAATCTTTTAGAGAAGGGACGACGTTGGAGGACAATGTTTTGTCCCACTCGCTGTGAATCTCCGCTGGCAAGGCCCGTTCAAGGATAGAGACGATCATACCCTCGTCCGGTACGACACCCAGCTGCTTGAGAGTAGCAACGTGTTGACAGGCCGAATCGTTTAAATTAGAGAGCGCCTCAGCGGACGCAGTTTGAATGGGGGTGGCTAGATCAAAAAGCGCATTGTAATGCGACTTAATAACGAGGCGTTTTTTCTCATAGTGATCCGCGAGAGTGTCCCAAGCCAGCTTGTAACTCTCAGCGGTGGTGTCGAGAAGGGCAAGCTTTCGCTTAGCTGGGCCTTCCAAAGCATTACGCAAATAAATGAACTTATTTACGTCGTCGAGGTCAGTACGAGCGTCAATAAGCGAACGAAATTCATTTCTAAACGAAATCCAGTCTTGATAATTGCCACTGAATTTGGGCAATTCAGACACCGGTAATTTAACGGCTTTAGGTCTATCCGCGAAAGTGGAATTTCCAAATCCAGAAGGAGCAGCCGAAACGTTAGCATTAGACTGAGACGCGGGCACCGGGCAATATTCTTCAACAGCGACGTTTAGTTCGTAGAAGTTGGCTTGAACCTCGTCAAACTGACGCTCGTTTGCCTCCGCGTCCGAATCGGGAGCATCCTCAACCCCGAGTCGAGAATCCTCAAATTCGTAAAAGAGCTTCGCTAAACGCTCAAAACGCAACTTAACGATAGCCGCAGACAATGCTTTGCCTGTAATGGCTTGACGAACCTTCGTTATTTGCGCCTTGATATAAGTGCGCTGTCGCTTGATGTAGGAGGCACTGGATCTATCCATGGCGATGGCAAATAAGCAAGATCAAAGAGAAAAAGAACGCTCCAAAGTGACCTCAGCAATCAAGCACCAACGAAAGACCGTCAACCCTCAACGCGTTTATTAACGAGTGCGAGAGAGAGAGAGGGAGTCGGCTGAAAGAATGCGCGAAATCGCTAAGCGCAGACCGACACGAACGCGCGAGAACGCGAGACGCACGACGCACGACACGCACGAAGCGTGCGAGGCGCAAGGACGCGCGCAGCGCAGAGCGCGCGAGGCGCGAGCAGCCCGAAACGCGGGACGCGAGGCGCAAGAACGCACGCAGCAGGGCGCGCGAGGCGCGAGCCGCCCGAAGCGCGAGACGCGAGGCGCAAGGACGCACGCAGCGCAGGGCGCGCGAGGCGCACGAAACGCGGGGCGCGCGAAGCGCAGGGACGCACGCAGAGCGGGGCGCGCGAGGCGCAAGACGCACGACGCGAGCGAGGCGCAAGGACGCACACAGCGCAGGGCGCGCGAGGCGCACGAAACGCGGGGCGCGCGAGGCGCGAGCCGCCCGAAGCGCGAGACGCGAAACGCAAGACGCACGCAGCGCAGGGCGCGCGAGGCACGAACAACACGACGCGAGGCGCGAGACGCTCGACGCGCACGAAGAGCAAGGACGCACGCAGCGCAGGGCGCGCGAGGCACGAACCGCACGACGCGAGGCGCGAGACGCACGACGCGCACGAAGCGCGAGACGCACGCGACGCAAGCTGCGCGAGTGCGAGTGAGTACGCACTGCGCACGAGGAGAGCAACAAAAAAATTAATTTTACACGTGTCCGCGCGAGTGCGAGAGAGAAAGCACGATGCGCGGAGCCGCGAAACTTTAGCGCAAGTACGATCGCGCGTGCGAGAGAGCGTACGAGCGCGGAGCCGCGAGAGCAAGAGCGAAAGCACGATGCGCGGCGTCACGAAACTCCAGCGCAAATACGATCGCGCGTGCAAGAGAGAGCGCACGAGCGCGGAGCCGCAAGAGAGAGCGCACGAGCGCGGAGCCGCGAGAGCGAGAGAGACCCACCCGTGCACACACAGGCGAGTGAGCACGTGCTGCACCGGCGCGCCGTTCCCCGAAAAGCGCGCGAGCTCGACCCGGCGCGACTTGGCGGCAGCGCCACGCGACAACAAATGAACGCGCACTTGACCGCATACACGCGCACACACAAAGGATGACCTTTACTCTTGTCTCCGCACTGACACACAAAAAAAAAGAAAAAAATGCTAGTTAGTTGAAATTAGCTACTTATCTTTTTCTTGAAAAGTCAAGTCGACCTGGGCTGCGTGCAGGCTGGCTGGAAGGAGTGCACCCGGGTCGCAATTTGACGAAGTGGCGATGGTCCGATGTCCAGGACGTCGTAAGCCACCTCACAGGAGGCACCAAAAAATGTAGAATCGAAAAGCTCTTCCGCAGGTGGTTGAGCCTCGTAGTTGGAGAGGATGGGATGAAATAAAAACACAAAAGTTTTGGGCACAGAGGAGACGAGCTCTTTATTGCCCGAGGGGAAAGCCTAAAGGCATAAAACCCCTCGTGATGAAAAAATAGATATTAATCCGCCGACACACGCGAGAGAGAGCGAGACACGGTGAAAATTTAATAGAAAGAAAGACGCACGAACGCGAGAAATGCAAAGGTGGCGTAATCGTGAATTTAAGCACGTCCGATCTACAGGCGATCGGTCGATCAACTGACGAGCGCGCCGCGACCTCCCAATGCGGCCCTCCCTTCCCCATGCCCTCTGACCGCGCGAAACAAGTGACAACGCCGCGAGATAGGTGCGCCCGACGCCGACGACTCGCCTCTCGCGTGCGTGCGGACAGACTGCGAAACAGTAAAGAATACATTGTCTGTACCCGCCATGACGGCATGAATGCCTTCACCTAGGGAATCTGCCGGAAGAAAAAAAAGGAAACAAACAATTCCGTTGCCCGCCGTCACCGCGTGGAGGTACCCTGGGAGCGGATACAGACAATGTACTGTTCAGGGTGAGAAAGCGGGCCCACAGTCGGTTTCCAATCCCTGCATCGTAATAGGTATCTTACCTGTTTCTTTGTTTTTTTTTTTTTTTTCTTTGCTTTCTTGTCAATTTGACCTTGAAATGACCTTGACCCTGACATGATGGGGTCAAACAAACATCGGATTCGAATTCAGCGACCCCGAAAACATATAGATAGAGAATTTTTTTCCGCTTGGGCGGTTTTTTTGTCAATTTGACCTTTAAATGACCTTGACCCTGACATGATGGGGTCAAACAAACATCGGATTCGAATTCAGCGACCCCGAAAACATATAGATAGAGAATTTTTTTCCGCTTGGGCGGTTTTTTGTCAATTTGACCTTTAAATGACCTTGACCCTGACGTGATGGGGTCAAACAGAAGCCGGATTCGGATTCAGCGGGTCAAAATACTATAGGATATGAAGGTCTCCTCTTCAGGTCAGAAAATTTTTTTTTTTTGTGTGGCTGTGTTATTTATGTAGTCTCATGATTCCTTTGCACAGTGGTATTTGCGGAGATTTGCTCTATTATAGGTGCCTTTTATTTTTGTCTCATCGTGACGCTCTACTAACACGAACGCGCTCTCTCCGATTTTCTGAAAAATCTTGTAGGGCCCTTCATATAAGTCAAAGAATTTTTTCGTTACTTTATTAACTGCATTAGATAAATGCCTGACTCGTAAGATGACTAACTCACCTAGGTTCAGCTTCACTGTGGATACCGTTTGATGGAATTTTATCAGCTTATTTATTATGTCGGTCGGGGGTTCTCCAAAGTGTAACTCGTGAGGTGTAAATGAGGTACTGTAGTGGGTAGTTATATTTAATAACGTTTCAATTTCTTTCACATGCATTGCCCAACTAGTGTGTTTCTCGCGGCAAAATGTCCGCAACATGCGGCCAATCTCGCGCATCACTCGCTCAGTCGGGTTCGATTGAGGGTGTCTAATTAAACTAAAAATCACTTGTATTTCTTCGCTTTCGAATTTTTGACGCCATTTATTTGCGGTAAATTGTGTTCCGTTATCGCTGAGGATTCTTTTAAACTTCCCGCATTCCGGTATATAACTTTCAAAAATGCTTTTTAGCGACGAATAGGTAGTTGCATTTTTTAAAGGATATAGTTTTACTAATTTTGAGAACGCATCAAGTACCACCAGCAAGTATTGCACTCCCCCTCGAGAGCGAGGGAGGGGTCCGTAAAAATCGACTGTAACTAGATCATGTGGTCCTTCAGCTTGTACTAAGTTGTATTCTCCCTACATCGCTCTTGATAGGTGTTTCACCCTTTGACAAAGATCACACGAGATAACTAATTTTTTAACTTCTTTTGACAAATGCTTCCAATAATAAATTTTTTTTAGATAGGTAAAGGTTTTGTACTTCCAAGGTGTCCTAATTTTCGGTGGGTTGCTACGATTAAATCTTTTGTTAAGTGTTCCGGGATCATTATTCTCCAATTTTCGCTTTTATTTTCTCTGTGAAATAATATATTTTGGTGTAATTGGTAATTTTCCTTTTTTTTTGCTTCGTTCTTTTTGATTGACTCTACAATTCTATAAAGTTTAGGATCCTGGGTTTGTTTTGTACTTATATTTTTTACTATTTCTTTGAATTCCTCGTCTACTTTATTTAACGCTAGGATCACTAGGGAGTTAATATAATTATCATTCTTTATTTCCGGTAAACAATAATTATGTAGGGTTGCTATTAGGATTTTTTGATCATTTTGTTTATGGAATTTCCCGCCCGGGTTCCTACTGAAGAAATCTGCTACTATATTGTCGCTTCCTCTGCAGTACACCACGTCGAACGAAAACTGTTGCAACAATAAGCTCCACCGTATGAGTCGGCTATTATGGTAAGTTGTTTCAGAGATAAATGTTAGCCCCTTATGATCGGTGAAAATTTGAAATTTTATTCTGATTAAATAATATCTCAACTTATACACGGTGTATACGATCGCCAACAGTTCCCGCTCCGTCGTCGTGTACCTCGATTCAGCTTCTGTAAGACATCTGCTTACTATCGCGATAATACGCTCATGTCCTTCATCGTCGACCTGATACATTACTCCCCCTATTCCGAGGTCACTTGCGTCTGTTTGTACCTTGAATATTTTACCCGGCAGTATGTGAGCAAGGCATACTGTCTGTATAAAATTTTGCTTTAAGGCGAGAAATGCTTTCGAATGCCTATCCTGCCAGTTTCACACGGTCTCTTTTTTCAGAAGGTCGCGGAACGGTGTGATAAAGTTATTATATTTTAAATAAAAACGTCGATAATAATTGCAAATCCCTGAGAAATTGTTGGAGTTGCTTTTGATTCCGTGGTTGTTCAAAATTGGCAATATTATTCAATTTTTCTGGGTCAGGCACGACTACGTTGATCGAAATTATGCAACCTAAAAATTTCACCTGTTCTTGAAGAAATTCACATTTTCCTAATTTAATTGTAAAATTAAATTTTATTAAAATAGAAAATAATTCATCTAACGTCTCGAGATGGTCTGGAAACTTCTTATTTCCGGCCAAAAGGTCGTCGATATAGATTCGGAGAGCTTTTTGTAACGTGGTGGACACATTTTGCAAAGCAAATTTAATAGCGCGTATAAAAGCACATCCGGCCGTTCTTATTCCGAACGGGAGACGCACGTATTCGTACAGGGTTGAGTCGTACATGAAGGCGGTAAGGGGACGCGATTCTTCGTGCAGGAGGACCTGGTGATAACCGTCCGTCGCGTCCATTTTGATATAAAAGGTAACGCCCGCGTACCATTGTAACATTTTATTTATTGTCGGGGGCGCTTCGCGGTCGTCTTCAATTACCACGTTCAAAAATCTCGCGTCTAAACATATCATGATTTCTTTATTTGGTTTTTCAACAATTCTTAACGGGTTACAATGCGGGCTAGTCGAACGTTGGATAATTCCGTCGGTAAGCATCGATGCTATTACTCGTCTGACCTTTTCGCGGCATTTCAACGGGACTGAATAGTATTTCCGAATAATTGAATTGTTGCTTATTAATTTAATTCTGTACTTGTACCCTAATATACATCCCGGTTTATCCGAAAACAGCTTTTTGTGTTTTAATAATAGATGTTTTACCTGTTCCCTTTGCGCTTCGTTAAGCCTTGAGAGTTTACTCGCGACAAAAAAAAGCTTCTCAGATCCGTCATTACTGTCACTATTCCCTATGTAATTAATTTTCTTAATCTCGTAAATATGATCGTTAATATTTTCCGGTGTGTCCCCCTCCAAAATCTCCTTTTGACTTTCCATTACCCAATCGTTATGCTGCTTAGATTTTATTTCACTATCGTTATGTAAATTGAGATCTTTATTTAATTCATTGTTTGTGGTTGTGCATTTCTCAAGCTTTATTGGATTTACTTTCACAATATAAATAAATGTTTCTTCGTCCTGTCGTGACAGTAATATCGTTACGTAAATTGAGATCTTTATTTAATTCATTGTTTGTGGTTGTGCATTTCTCAAGCTTTATTGGATTTACTTTCACAATATAAATAAATGTTTCTTCCTCCTGTCGTGACAGTAATATCTGACCTGAGGGACTTTTTTCAAATAGGGTCAACTTGCGTGGAATAACTTTGTTTTTAATTTTTATCGATAAATCATTATAATCTATAGTTATACCATTTTTTAGATTCCAATCATTTCCGAGTATAATATCGTTTGATAGGTAAGAAATCACTAGGAAAACGTGCGAATTCACATATTTACCTATCGCAAATTCAAGCAAAATTTATCTCTTAATATTTGTCCCTTTTGTCTCTATCGCCGTGGATACCGTTATATTCGATACCGGGAACTCCATCACGTTATTTTTTATTTTTAATTTCAAATAGAATTCCTCAGATACGGCGGTTATCTGACTACCCGAATCGATTAAAGACATGTATTGAGATCCGAATAAACACAGTAAAACACTTATTATTCCCTGCTCCAAGTCGCTAATAAAATCATTCGAATTGAGACACGTTGTCGGAGCCATATTCAACGTGCTCGTTACGCGTTTAAATGATTTCCGTAATTGTTTTGGAAGACTCGTGCGTGTCGACCTTGAAAGTCGCTACCAATTTGCGCTAGTGCTTTTTTTATGTTCCAAGGAAACTGCTGTGTTATTGTGTAGTTTCTTTCGTAATCAGCTACCCGTGGAAGAATAAAATTTGCAGCACGTAGCTGTTTGTAAAAATATGTCTGGAAGCTTCTCTCCGGCTCGCGGTATAGACGTTGCGACCACTCGGTTTTACCGCAAATCTGCACCGGTACCGTATAAAACTCGTTGGAGAAAGCTTGTCTAAATATGTCGTATGATACAAAATCGTGTTGCATATCTAACCACAGTGAAGCCTTCCCTGTAAAAGCTATTTGTAAGGTCGAAAGTCTATTATCTCCGCGAATCTTTTTAGCCCTGCAATATTTTTCCAAATCATCAAGAAACTCTAACGGGTTTTGCGAGTCTTCCCCGTTAAATTTTGGTAGCGTTGCCTCAAGCGAAATCGGTCACCGTAAAAACTCACTAATTAATGAAGGGCGCCAGGTGCTTGCGCACCGCCTTGGTCCGGTTGTCCGGCTGGCTCAGACTCAAGGGTGGTCGTTGACGCACCGAGTCCGGGGATGTCCTCGGCGGCTGAGGCAAAACTGCTCTGCACTGCTTCTCCGCTACCGCTGTCGCGGGGGCTAACCGCCGCCCAGTAATCGCTGAAATACACGCTTCAAAGCACGAACACTCAAGGGGAAAAATGGCAGAAGCACTCAAATAATCACTCTCACAATTTCTCTAAAATCCACTATATTCAAATCGGTGTGTATTACACGGGTCTGTGTGTGCTGTACGTCGCGTCCACGGAACCGTTGCGCGGATGTGCTCGTACCGATCCGACCCTACACTCTATCGTCAGTCTCCTTACCACTCTTAACTCCAACGATTCAATCGAACTCCAACAAACTCCAACAACTTGCCTACAACTGCCACGACTACCACTAACCTACTACTAAACACTAATTACTAAAACTCCCTACCGAAACTTCTACTACAAAACCTCATAAACACTTCTACAAAACGACTAGACTTTTTCCTAACTCCGAAAACTGCTCCCACAAACTTCCTGCTACTACGAACCCACATAAACCCTCCAAAAATGCATGGCGTCAGTACAAGTACTTATTCCAGAATGGCGGTTTAATTCGCAAACCGCCACTCTGGCCGCGTCGCGAAATCCTCTCTCTCTTTCTCACACACATCGGACATATGTTCACGATCGTCGCGCAGGACCTGAGGTCGCGCGGCGGTACTACCGCCCTCGCGGAGGCGTGACCTGCCGTCACGGTGGAAGCGAACCTCGAGCACAAGAGCTACGGCGACCACGAGTCGAACGCGCCATCTCCCAAGGCTCTACTAGGCATAGGAGCGGAGATCTGTCGTTTCTCTCTCGCTCCCATGGTCGCGCGCATCCGCGCGCTCCCTCTCTCTCCAGCCGCGCGCGCTCTCTTTCTCCCGCCGCGCGCGCTCTCTCTCCCACCGCGCGCTCCGTCTCTCTGGCACCTAGCGGTCGCCCCTCCCTCGCGCCTAGTCAGTTTCCGCCGGCCGAGCAACACGTGCTCGACCGGCTCGCACGTCTCCGCCTCGGCTCGAGTTTCCCCGCGTACCCGCGTCGTCGCGACCCTTGCCGCGTGTAGTGTGGTGTATGTGAGTGTAGTGTGTGTAAATGTGTACGATGAGTATTAGTTTTTCCTGCGTCCTCGACGGCGTCTTCAGGCTTCGTCGCGGCAGTCGCGGGGTCGAGGGAAGATGGCGGCCGCGCTCAGCTGAGCGGCCGTCTCTCGCCTCGGCTGCGTGCACTGTCGCGGCACCGTCGGGCTGCCTCCCTCTGCAACACTCTTTCTCGCATCCATCCTCAACACGGCCTCGAGCATCAGGTACCTCCTCATTCCTTCCTTCGACTCGTCGAGCCGGCCTGCGTAGCATAAATATTGCAGGACAACTCGACGGCGACGAATTCCCTTCCGTCCTCAACAGTTTTTATTAATAAATAAAACTCCCTCACACTCTACGCAATATTCTACTCGATCTGGTAACGTACGTCTTCGGTGGAGCGTTCATACATTCTCTCTCAAACACGGGTTCTAAAAAACTTTAATTTCTTTGCCTTTTTCGTCGGGCGCCAATATGAAATTCCGATTTGCAGTTATTAAATTCGTGTGAGGAAATCATGGGACGCGGACGGGAAGGCGGGTAGTTAGCACGCCGGATCGGGGAAAGATCGGAGAGTAATTACGTGTAGGTAATTAATTTTTCGAACTCAATTCAATTTAAATTGTTATAATTTATTCCTTCGTTTATTTCGTTAATTTCACGATTATTTCGCTATACATAAGGCTCAATTATCGGAATATCGCTACGGGAAACGCGTCATCGCCAAACACGCTCGCTCGCCGCTGCGGTGCCGATCGCGGAGGCAAAGTTGGACGTTCGCGCGCTCGACTTATAATTAACAATTATTGTAAAATACACGACCATGGATTTACGTGCGTCCTCTCGGGAATTAGCAGGAAGATCCTAACCTTGCGGTCGTGAGAATCTGATGTCGGCCGCCGCCGCCCGAGGCCCCGATGCTGCTCTGCTCCAATCTTGCCGTGGCCGCTCCAAATATTAGCCGTCGAGATTTCCTCTGGAAGGTGGCTTGAAACACCGAGGGCCGGATGATTGGCGTCGGTGGTGAAGGCTCGTATGGGCCAGAAATGGACGGGCTGCAGACCTCGGGCAGACAGGGGCGAAAGCCGGCGTGTTGTCGCTTTTATTTGTCAACAGGCGCCGACGGGGGTCCCGAACTCTGGCGAGAACTCGCAGAGTTTCGGGGAAATCAGTGCCGAATTCTTCGAATTCCGCCCGCGATTCTCAGTATGCGTATAACGGCTTCACGTAACCGTTACAAGGATAGGTAATTAATTAAATAGAAATATAATATGTACGTTAAATTCTGATATTTATTTAGAGTACTATATTTCAAACATCAATTGTTGACTCTGAAAGAAACATTTTATAGTTACTTATTTGAATATTAGATGATTATGACTTGCATATAGTAGAGATAATAGAGTTTTAAATATTAAAAAAAAGAGTTTGCCTAAACTATTATAATAAGTTATCAATCATTAGCATTGAACGTTCCTTGTAATCATTTTAAAATTGATAACGTTGATTTTATTGTAAATAGATACATTTTTTGAAAACTTTTATACATAAATAAAATTTATTAAATAATACAATGCTTTACTTTTATTTAATACGCGATGAGTGAATGCTCAACGAAGAACATTGCACGAGTTCGTCTGCTTGCGAGTATGCACGCACGCCAAACGGCTGTGCATGCCAAACGACCGTGCAAACGAGCATCAAGTTCCACGATGCTTGTCGCATCGCTTAGGAGCGTGCGCACAAGGCACGGGACGATGTATGCACGCCATCTGACGAGTCTCCGACGCACGTGGCACCACTGGCGTAAATGCACCGCTCCTGAGCGTGAACACCTTTTTCTGTGTATACACGAATGGATTTGCCGGGATTTACCTTCGATTTACCTGGACTATTGTATTATAGTATGGTAAGTACACGTGTTTCACATTTATATTACATATTTGTTTCTTAAATATATTTATAATGCGTAAATTTAATAATTACAGTGAGTAAAATTACGTTAATCGATAATAGTATATTATGACACTGGTGCGGACGATGATTATCTAAGTCGTGCGATGTTTTGCGCCCGAGCGAAGCGAGGGTGAAAAGTCGCACAACTTAAGTAATCACATCCGCACTAGTCTCATACGATATTTTATAGAACGAGAGCCGAAAATTGGTATTAAAGTAGCCATTTTGAGGTTAGAGTACTATAAAGTTAATAAAAATGTGTGATAAAAATTTGGATGTAGCAATAATAATAATTTGAATATCCAAATTGATAGAAAAAATGGCCATTCAATAGAAATAAATAGTGCAGTAGAATCCTCAAATGTTATTTATAAAAGGTTTAGTTTAGATTTCAGTAGACTTTCATTTAATATTGATAATTATAATAAAATCTTTACAGAATTTGTAATACTCAACAAAAAATTTAGCCAAAGTAAATATGATACATAAGTTTTGTTATTATAAGTCAAATATCTTTAAACTTTCAATAATTTAAGAAAATACATGTTAAACTATTAATTGATATATTTACTTCGGGAAACTAAATTTGATATAAAAAATTTATTTTCTAATAAAATAAAATTTATCTAATATTTTTATATGTAATAAAATAATTAGATTCATAATTTTATACAGATTTTCCAATTCCACCTTGTGAAAATAGGTGTTGGACCAATGCAACTTTGCAAACATTATTTACATTACTTATTTAAAACAGCCTGCATTCCTTAGAAATACCTAATTGTTCAAAATTAATGCATCGACCTTGGATACTTTTTATTCATCCAGAGCTCAATAGGATGTAGCCGAGATTTTAATGAGCTTGTTGAATTTCATTTGTGACGTCTACCAAATTCTCATTCTTTTTTTTTTCCTTCTCTCCCGTCGGTAAATATTTTCGCCCCGCGCGGTAAATATTTTCGCGTTCCTTACCCTCCGATCTTTCAGGCCCAATCCCACTAAGTCCCTCTAACGCCGCTCCCAGTAACCTAAAAATGAGTCATACCTTGTTTTGCACCAAGATTTCTCAAAACTTTCCTACATTAAAATCATAAATTAAATAATAAATTATCAAAGAGAAAGTGCGTGTTTAGTCACGTACGCGATGCGTCACCCTGGAAAAAAACACATTACCTGGTTTATGACGGTCCGACCCTTGCGCCCTGACCGCCCGACCCTTAATTACCGCTGCGTCTATACCTGGACTCAGGAAATTTTCCATCGATTTATAAACAAACTTCGTTAATAAACAATAGACTGCTTCGACTATTTTATTAAATAATAGATATTTTAATTACAAACTAATCAATATAAGTTTGTAAAAAATCAAACAAAGCCTTCCTAGCGAAAATGAAGAAAATCAAATTATTTATTTTTAAGTTTTAAATTACAATAACTTTTTTCGTATTAACATTTAACGTAATATTATTTTTGGATTAAGTTTATAATCTCTTTGCGAATATAACGGTATATTTTAATATTAAATCTTCATAAAATTCCCTAGGAAAAATAGCAAAAAACATAAAAATCACAAAATTGAAATTAATCATTTCAAACATAAAATTATTGTAACTTTTTCCCTAAAAACATTTTACGCAATATTCTTTTTCCAACAAATTAGTAGACATTCTATAAATAATATAACTCATTTAAACAATAAATTTTTATAAAATTTCATATAAAAGAAGGGCAAAAACACAAAAATTAAAAATGTTGAATTGATTATTTTCAAGTTTGAAATTGTTATAACTTACTTCCTATAAACATTTAACACAGTTTTATTTTTGCAATAGGTTTGTAATCCTCATACAAATATTATAGTATATTTAAATAATAAATTTTTATAAAATTTCTTATAAAAAAAGGGCAACAAACAAAAAAATCCGAAAACTCAGAAATTCAAATTAATGAATTTTACACATAATTTCATTATAACTTTTTTTCTATAAACATTTAACAAACTTTTATTATTGCAATGAATTTGTTGTCTCCTCACGAATACTGTGGTATATTTTAATAATAGAAGTTATAAAATTTCAAGTCAAAAAAAAACCGAAAAATGCAGAAATCAAAAAAATCAAATTGTTTATTTTTAAGCTTAAAACTGTTATAATTTCCTCCCTATGAATATTTAACACAAAATTCTTTTTGAATCAAGTTTGTAATACAAATGTGAATATTGAGATATATTTTAATAATAATTTTTCAAATTATTTCACACAAGAAAATACAAAAAAAACAATTTTTATAAATACAATTTTCGAAGAAAATAAGATCTTTTTAATACAATAAATCAATACATTTAATTATTATTACATATATCTCAATATAGGTAAAGACTAATAGTTCGAACAAACTGTTCCCACAATAACAAACCATCAACAATCAAACAATAGTTAATTCATCCGTTTCCAAATTAAAATGCGTAGTTTTAATTAAAATAACTATTCCTTTATATTAGTATTTAAATAACTTAAGTTACTTATAATTATAAGAAAGTCGTAATAATTAATATAAATAAGAAATAATGTAAATGAATGTTTATATTTCAATAATTTAAAACATAAAATCTCCCTTTTCTCATTATATAAACAACATCAGCAAAATTTCAATTATACATTCTTTATAAATGGCCTATTAAGTATTTAATCAATTAATAAGACACTGTTAAAATTTAATAAATAATAAATTATTAAGCAATTCTTGTTAACTTCTTTAATATTATAGCTAGAACTTCAAATCTTTTTTATACCAACATTAAATTTCATTTATATTGTTTCTTATATAATTATTTGTTTATAAATCTTGCGTAATATATAAATAAATAAGATCTACAAAATAATTGTAACGAACTTGAAGTGAGAGAGAAGATTAGAGAGAGAGAGAGAGAATCGGCGAACTTCGCCCTCTGCCGCCGCCGCTCGATCACCAAGCTACCCCCGCTCCGCTTTTCCGACTCCCACGCTGCCGAATTTTCGCACAGCTCCGCCAATCAGCATCGACGCTTGGCCTGGCGCCCCTAGTGGGGATGACTGGCCCTTGGGCCTTAAAAGGGACCGCAAGCACTGCAAAAACCAGTTCACTGGCCAACTTCGCCCTACACTCTCTCCAGACTTCCAGTAGACCTGATCCAGCTCTCCAGTGGCTCCGGTCTGGCCACCGCTTCTTCAAGGGTCCACCATCCACACCGCTTCCTTAGGCTCGCCAGGTCGTCAAGCTTCACCACCACAGCAATCCAAATATCTCTCTCTCTCTCTCTCTACATCGATCTCCACTTCAGTTCTCAGGGATCTTCGAAAAAAAATAAAAAGTGAGTTTAATTTTTCCAAATTTTGATTTTTCTTCTTTTCTTTTACTTCTTTCCTAAACGCTCGATTTTCTATATATATAATCCCTGTCTACGGCCAGCATTGCACCGCTGGGCTGTATTCAAGGATTCGTAGAGTCAATTTCCTTTGCCTCCCATCCTCAACTGACTAAGATACTCCGGGTTGACGTCTAGATACGCTGGAAGATCAAAGTCAGATCCACTGAATCCTCCTTACACGCGAACGCGAATCTCAAATTTTTAACTTGAAACAATCTTTAATAGTGTTGCCCATTAGCCTTGGCTAAGGCATACACTACCCGCAACAGAGAGGGTCGACCTTCCGTCACTCTGTCGGCGTACCGTACGTGGACGTCACACATTAAAGCAGAATTTAACAATCAATCGTCAAAACAATCTCAAAGTAATGAAATAGAAAATATACCAAATATATGATACACAGCCACACAAAAAAAATAAAATTTAGGGCCTGGATATGAGACCCTCATATCCTACAGTATTTTGGCCCGCTGAATCTAAATTTTGGATCAGTTTGACCCTAGCACGTCAGGATCAAGGTCATTTCAAGGTCAAATCGGAAAAAAAACGTTAAAGCGGAAAAAAATATCATATCTATATGTTTTTGAGGTAGCAGAATTCGAATTCTGGGTCAGTTTGACCCTAGCACGTCTGGGTCAAGGTCATTTCAAGGTCAAATCGGAAAAGAAACGTTAAATTGAAGAAAAAACATGATATTCCATAGTATTTTGGGCTAATGAATCCAAATTCGGGACCAATTTGACACCATAACATCAGAGTCAAGGTCATTTTAATGTGAAATGGAGGAAAAATATTGAATCAGGAAAAATTACTATTCCTGGTTGACATTTCATTCGTCAAACACAAACAGCAATTTCCATTTATTTTATAAGATTGATTTTTTTGTATTTAACTATAACATGATACCGTCGGCATTAGCATTACCCAATGTACACCGCGAGGAGGTTGCACGATCGGATTTTGTACATCGTGTAGCCCTTATAAGGGCTGTTTTGATGATGAACAAATGAATATATTGTCGGATCCGAGTTAAAAGGCATAACCGGGTTGGAGAAGATACCAACTTGGAACTGAATAAAGAAGGTAACAACTCGGAGCCTTCTTTGCTGGGCTACAAGCTGGTACTTTCTTCGTTGGGCCCCTTGGTATCTTCTCCAATTGGGTACTCAACTGACTAAGATACTCCGGGTTGACGTCTAGATACGCTGGAAGATCAAAGTCAGATCCACTGAATCCTCCTTACACGCGAACGCGAATCTCAAATTTTTAACTTGAAACAATCTTTAATAGTGTTGCCCATTAGCCTTGGCTAAGGCATACACTACCCGCAACAGAGAGGGTCGACCTTCCGTCACTCTCTCGGCGTACCGTACGTGGACGTCACACATTAAAGCAGAATTTAACAATCAATCGTCAAAACAATCTCAAAGTAATGAAATAGAAAATATACCAAATATATGATACACAGCCACACAAAAAAAATAAAATTTAGGGCCTGGATATGAGACCCTCATATCCTACAGTATTTTGGCCCGCTGAATCTAAATTTTGGATCAGTTTGACCCTAGCACGTCAGGATCAAGGTCATTTCAAGGTCAAATCGGAAAAAAAACGTTAAAGCGGAAAAAAATATCATATCTATATGTTTTTGAGGTAGCAGAATTCGAATTCTGGGTCAGTTTGACCCTAGCACGTCTGGGTCAAGGTCATTTCAAGGTCAAATCGGAAAAGAAACGTTAAATTGAAGAAAAAACATGATATTCCATAGTATTTTGGGCTAATGAATCCAAATTCGGGACCAATTTGACACCATAACATCAGAGTCAAGGTCATTTTAATGTGAAAAGGAGGAAAAATATTGAATCAGGAAAAATTACTATTCCTGGTTGACATTTCATTCGTCAAACACAAACAGCAATTTCCATTTATTTTATAAGATTGATTTTTTTGTATTTAACTATAACATGATACCGTCGGCATTAGCATTACCCAATGTACACCGCGAGGAGGTTGCACGATCGGATTTTGTACATCGTGTAGCCCTTATAAGGGCTGTTTTGATGATGAACAAATGAATATATTGTCGGATCCGAGTTAAAAGGCATAACCGGGTTGGAGAAGATACCAACTTGGAACTGAATAAAGAAGGTAACAACTCGGAGCCTTCTTTGCTGGGCTACAAGCTGGTACTTTCTTCGTTGGGCCCCTTGGTATCTTCTCCAATTGGGTACCGAGACGTTATCTTATATAAATATAAATAAAATCAGGTAGACAGAATTTCAGTCATTCTCTTTTTTTGAGCTGTAACGTGTTCTTTTTTGTTCAATTCTGTCTACCTGATTTTATTTAATCGTTACTCACAATTTTTTAATATTCGTAGTTGCGCATTCATTCACATCGTTGGTTCCGAGTTAAAAGGTAACATCTCGGTAAAGAATTCGGTTAAGAAGGTACCGATCCAGTAAAGAATTCGGTTTAAGAAGATAACGACTCGGTACCCAATTGGAGAAGATACCAAGGGGCCCAACGAAGAAAGTACCAACTTGTAGCCTAGCGAAAAAGGCTCCGAATTGGTACCTTCTTTATTGGGTTCCGTGTTGGTATCTTCTCCAACCGGGTTATGCCTTTTAATTCGGATCCGACAATATATTCATTTGTTCATCATCAAAACAGCCCTTATAAGGGCTGCACGATGTACAAAATCCGATCGTGCAACCTCCTCGCGGTGTACATTGGGTAATGCTAATGCCGACGGTATTATGTTATAGTTAAATACAAAAAAATTAATGTTATAAAATAAATGGAAATTGCTGTTCGTGTTTGACGAATGGAATGTCAACCAGGAATAGTAATTTTTCCTGATTCAATATTTTTCCTTCATTTCACATTAAAATGACCTTGACTCTGATGTTATGGTATCAAATTGGTCCCGAATTTGGATTCATTAGCCCAAAATACTATGGAATATCATGTTTTTTCTTCAATTTTGTGACGCGGGCGAATTGACTCGGGTCCGCGGCTCTAATTCTTTCGGAGTCTCGTGCTCCTTTGCCCCTAAGCCTCCCTGCGCCAATTTGTCCACGCACAAGTCACGGGTATCCGCGAGCCGAGCTAACTCGAGGGAGCGGGCCGTGAGGTAGTCAGGGCAATTTCGAATTAATAAAAGAGTCGGCAACAATTGAAGTCGGTTTATTTAATTATCTCTAATTACACTTAGCGACTCGCAGTCGCGGCTTTTGAGCCTGAATCGCGCCTGCTCTAGCGGCACGCTTGCCGACACTATCGCGGACGAGAGAGAGAATTTCGGGCGGATAACGGGTGCCAGTCCCCGGCTCTGCATTGGCCGCTAGATCCAGGTAGACGTCGCTCGTCTGCTGGTCGGCGGGGCGAAGTCGTCGCACCGATGTAATTCGTGAGAAGTCGCGTCGGGCACGTGGTGGTATCGTCGCGGCTTCGTCTCGTTCCCTTAGTTCGTCTTATCGCTTCAAGGGTCGTCGGGCGGAGAGAGCGATTCTCTCCCGCGCGCTGGTTTTCTAACTCGCGGTTCTTCCCCCACTTACGCGTTCGCGGGGGGCTTCGGATTTCGGCTATGTTGCCGTCGAGTCGCGCCGCGTCTCTCTCGCCTAGCGTAATTAACGCGGCTGTTGGCCGTGCGCTGCGTCTCCGGCGCTCATGTATTAATTAATATGCAGAGATGTGTAACGCTGTGATTACCACGTTACAACCCCCCTGCACCGAAAGTTTTTACAGGGTAAAAACCCGCGCACGGCAGGTAGATGCCTGCGTGACGGCGAATAAGAGGTTAGCAGACGCAGCTGCTAGCGTGTCGTCTGCTGCATGCGCTCATGACAGCTAGGGTGCATGGATTGCTCTGTGTGTGCGTTTTTTAAATACACTCAATTTATGTGGATACGTACAAGTATCTGCAGTGATTTGTTTTTATAATTTAGTTCGAATAAATTTACATTGTTTGTAGATTTTAGTTTTTTTGTTAAAGTAAAGTATCACACGAATAAGAAAATTTACAGCTGTCTACGAGCTTGAATTAAACAAAAATATTTTCTCTTTTTTTTTTTCTTTACATTCATTCAAAAGATAATTACAAAATTTTCATTAAATTTAAATTACAAAATCATTTATTGTGTTTGTGTGTGGTGGAGTGTAGGGATTTTGGAGTGGCTGGTATGTTAGGATTTGATTGGGAAAAAGAGAAAAGAAATTTCTGATTTTAACTCATGTATATTCATATTTTATAAAGTATGGTCTAAAATGTAACTTTCAGTCTTTTTACACTCTTTTTCACTTGATGTTGCTGAGCCATCCTTATTGGCGGCTAAGTTGGTCTTGAGTCTCCTTTTTCCCTTACCAGCAGTCCCATATGGTAGAGACGCACTCGCTCACTCCTGTCTCTTCTCTTCCAAGTGAAGATGCTCGTTGATTTGGGGATCTCCTCCTGGAACAACTTCCCCTCCTGCAACAGGGCGTCTGGTTTCTTTATCTCTTCAGCCTGGGTTGGCGGCTGTTGTTCTGATGAGGCTGGGTCACTGCGAGCTTGCAGCTCTTCTTTCGGCCTCCTCAGTTGAGTACATGGTTGTACCCTCCCCGTTGGCCTGGGTGCCAGCTGCGATGCAGCGGCTGTGTCTTGCGGCAACTGTGGATCTTGAGTCCTTGCTGAGGATGTGCTGGGCCTCGGTTGTGGTGGCGGCTGGTCCTCATCACTCGAAGATGATTCTACCAGCTCCTCCATGTATCTTCTAGGTCGACGTATTAGTTTTTCAACCTCCTCTTCTGCTTTTAATAGCCTAGCCTTGGCTTCTTCCAAGGCGGCTGTATGAGGGTTCCTTTCATTAAACATTTCCTTTTCTACGGACCTCCTGAAACTTAGAGTGTCCATTCGAAAAAGGATGTGGTTTATCCGCTTTGTTTCTTCTGCATCCTCGTCCCTCTCTTGCTGCTCTAACTCCAGGCGTACCTTCTGCCTGTATGTTTTCTGACAGTGCTCTAAGAGCCTGTCGTTGTGTGCTTGTCTAAATTTTTCTTCTTCTGCAGCTTTGATTTCTTCTTCTTCCATCTTCTCCCTCATATGGCGTACTTCATGATGAAGAGAATACTGCTGTAGTAAGCTCTTCACTTCCTCATTACTTCTTCTTTTTTCTTCTGTTGAGAAAAACTTGGGTGGTGGTTCCTTAAAACTTCTAGCCTCTTCCTTGATCAGTCTTTTGAGCCTTTCCTTGGCGGCTTTAGATTCTTCCTCCGTCGGCTGTCGTTTCCTCCAAGGCGTGAACTCTTCTTCGTCCTCAGGATTCTCACAGACGTAGGGATTGATGTACCGCTCCATCGGAGGTTCCTCTGTCTGGGTGGCTTGGTCGCGGCGTGTAGTTTGGCCGAGCGAACTTCGTCGCGGCTGGTGTTCGTGCTCGAGTAAGTGCCGGATGGCATAACATTTCTCGCATCCTTGGAACATTGTCACAAACACTACACGTTCACTTAACCACTCTAAAATGTTCTATAAGTCTTTGTATTACTTTTTCCTTTTTGCTATCTGCGCACTCTGTCACTGCTCTATATCGAATATGGCGTCTTCTTTCCGCTGCTGGTCGCGCATGCGCGTTTGCGTCGTTCCGCGCGCGGACTGGTGTTCCGCTGTGCGGACGGTTACCGCGCTATGACGGTACTTGACCGTCATTGTGACAGGCGCTAAGGCGGGCAAATTTGTAATTGGAAAATTGTTTTTTTTGGATTTTGTGTGTTATGGATCGGGATTTCGTGTATTTGTGTTATACAGGGTGTTCGAAATGTTCCGGACCCCCCACTTATAACATAAAGTAAGCATTTTGGAAAAAAATGTTAAATACAAAAGTTGTTAAGTTTTGAAGGTTGAACTAAATGATGACCTTGGATTTGTTATTGGTTATCATTTTCAAGGTCATTTAAAGGTCATCTTCAGTTTTTTAAATAGGGACCCCTATTTTTTATTTCAGATTCTGAAAGAGCACAAAATTTTACATCTCGATATGTATCCACGTTATGGCTCAAAATGACCTACAGAGGTCATTTAGTGGTTAAATGATTATTTAGTAGCAGAAAGCCAAGAAATCCCGATTATTAAGAACTTTGGGTGTATTTGACGAAAAGAAAAAAAAAATTTTATTAGCTTATTAAAAAAGCTTATTATTTTATTAGCTTATTAAAAAAGCTTATTAAAAAGGGACTCATTTTGTATTCCGGATTCTGGAGGAGCATTAAATTTTAGGTCTGGAGATATGTACAATATCCACGTCATGGCTCGAAATGATCTACATAGGACACTTGGGGGTTATTAATTTCAAAAGCAAAATAATCTAACCGTTTTACATGAACAGTTTTTATTGCAATAATTTTTTGCAAGGGTTACGAGTTTCTACGCATGATTCATAGCATTTTCAGGATCGTTACTTGTACCTTAGAAGATTTTGCTCACTATTCTTTTTAGGAATCAGTTCATTTATATTTGTAAATTAACAATTGTTTACTCCTATTTACTTTTCTGTTTACAAGAGTTAAGTGAAGTTCTCTTACTTCGAAATTCAGATAATTGTATTAATTTTCAATAATTGTACTTTTAATCGTAGTGAAAAATGGCACATCTTACTGAACGAGAAAGAATATCTTTGTTGATGATGCGAGGGTGGGGTGATCAAGAGAGAGGTTACAAACAGGTACAGCGTTTATTCAATGAAACATTCAGAGTTGAAGAAAACAACCCTATTTCAAAAAGTACCGTAATTCGTACAATTAGACGTTTTGAAGAGACAGGTGGTATTAAAGATCGTCCTAAATCAGGTAGATCCAAATCATCGTCTAATGATGAAAAGAGCTTAGACGTATTACAATCATTTATTGAGGACCCCCATTGCAGCATCAGACGTTGTGCACAACAGCATGAAATGGGAGCTGCATCTGTGCACAAAATTTTGAAACTCAACAAATGGCATCCTTTCAAATTAAAGTTGGTACAGGAATTATCTGAATCTTTGTGATGTAATGATGCAAATGATATCTGATGATCCTTTGCTCCTCAATAACATTGTTTTCTCTGATGAAGCTACGTTTGAGTTAAGCGGAACAGTGAACAGACATAATTGTCGATACTGGAGTAACATCAATCCACATTGGATGAGAGCGGACCACACGCAACATCCTAAAAAAGTAAATGTTTGGGCTGGCATATTTAATGGAAGAGTACTTGGCCCTTTCTTTATTGAAGGTAATTTAAATGCTGCAATGTATGAAAACATGCTTTGAGACCAAATTATACCTGCTATACGGAATTTAACGGGTGGAAATCTGGACGAAATTTACTTCCAACAGGATGGTGCTCCTGCACACTACGGTATTCATGTTCGCCGATATTTAGATGCAACATTTCATGATAGATGGATTGGGCGGAGAGGTACAATTGAATGGCCACCTCGGTCCCCAGACCTAACGCCTCTTGATTACTTCCTTTGGGGATACTTGAAGGATAAAGTTTATGTTATAAAACCACGTGACTTGGATGAATTACGCCAAAGAATCACTGATGAAATAGACTTGATACCTCAGCAAATCTTGCGAAATGTTGTTGCAGCCTTTTACAATCGGTTAGCACATTGCCAAACTGTTAATGGGCAACAATTTGAACAGTTGTTGTAAAAAGTTCCTGTCAACGACATTTTAAAAAAATTCAGTTTGGGCGAATAGTCCACTGTCTTGATTTAGTTAGCTGGGCCGCCGATAGTCCTGCCTTAGCTGACTGGGCCGCTAGTGTTCTTGTCTTAGTAGGCTGGGCCGCCGATGGTCTTACCTTAGTTGGCTGGATCACCCATGATGTTACATTAATTAGTTGTACCTCCCGTGCCTGAGCAATAAGGCTCATTTTGATTAGACAGTTTTTTATTTATCATTTTCTCCCCCGAGGTATGTAGTTGTTGGGCCTAAGGCTTATTTTGATTAGACATTTTTTTATTTATCATTTTCCCCCCCCCCCCGAGGTATGTAGTTGTTGGGCCTAAGGCTTATTTTGATTAGACATTTTTTTATTTATCATTTTCCCCCCCGAGGTATGTAGTTGTTGGGCCTAAGGCTTATTTTGATTAGACATTTTTTTATTTATCATTTTCTCCCCCGAGGTATGTAGTTGTTGGGCCTAAGGCTTATTTTGATTAGACATTTTTTTATTTATCATTTCCCCCCCCCCCCCCCCCCCCCGAGGTATGTGGTTGTCTGGCCTAAGGCTTATTTTACGCCAGTGTCAATTACACCTTCTACAATCCTAATGCAGAATTTAGCGCTGGTGCAAAATGGAGAATTACAACTAGGAGGCTTAATTTGGAAAACTAAAGTTAACCTTCAAATGACCTTGAAAATCAAGGGCAATGTCAATTTAACGCCACCATAAAGTTTGTCTTGCAAAATCAAATTACTTTAGTATTGGTCAGATACGCTCAAAGTTCTTAATAATCGGGATTTCTTGGCTTTCTGCTACTAAATAATCATTTAACCACTAAATGACCTCTGTAGGTCATTTTGAGCCATAACGTGGGTACATATCCAGATGTAAAATTTTGGGCTCTTTCAGAATCTGAAATAAAAAATAGGGGTCCCTATTTAAAAAACTGAAGATGACCTTTAAATGACCTTGAAAATGATAACCAATAACAAATCCAAGGTCATCATTTAGTTCTGCAAAAATGCTTACTTTATGTTATAAGTGGGGGGTCCGGAACATTTCGAACACCCTGTATAATTTTAGTTCTTTCGCATGAACAGAGTTTTTGATAATTTTCCCTCTCTCGTCTTTAAGTTTATAGATATTCTCGCCTAATTTTTTGTAAATTTCGCAAGGTCCTATATAATTACTTAAAAGCTTCGCTGAAATATTTTTCGCGGCTGACGACAATATGTTATTTTTTCTAAGGACTTTTTGTCCGATTTCGAAAGAAAATTCGCGTTTGTCTCTGTTATATGCAATTTCGTTTTTTTCTATAGTTTTTTCTTGAGAGTTAGCGACTTCATCGCGAACTTCTTGTAGTTCTGTGATTCTTTTCTCCCAATCTTTTTGTTCTTGACTGTTCTTGTCGTTTTTATTAACTAATTGATTTATTTCTTCTAAAATTTTTTGTACGTCTTTAGGGTATTCTGCATTTCTTTTTAGGCATTTCGGCTGTTTTATCTCGCGGCCGAGCATTAAATATGCGGGTGTTTTTCCCGTCGTTGAGTGCACTGCAGCGTTGTGCGCCAGCTGAAATTGGGGTAGAAATTCGTCCCATTTTTTGTGATTATTGCCTATGAATGTTGAGATCATTACCTTTATGTCTCTGTTTACTCTCTCAACTGGGTTAGCTTGCGGGTGCCTCGACGGAGTTGTTTCATGCACTATGCTGTTTTCTTTGAAGAATTTTTTAAGAGATGAATTTATAAATTCTTTGCCGTTATCGGAGATAATAACATCTGGTGTGCCAAAAATGGTGCATAATTTATTTTCTATTGCATCTTTTACTAAATTTGCTGACTTGTTCCTTATTGGAATACAAAGTATAAATTTAGAAAAAATGTCTTCCATGATTATCGCGTACTTAAATCCTTTGTTGCTTTTTGCGAAGTCGCCAATTAGTTCGACGGCTATTACTTTGCCAGGTCGATCTACGTATCGAGTTCCCATTAAGCCAATTTGTTGTTTTTGGTCAATTTTATTTTTCTGGCAACTGTCGCATGTTTGGACATACTTTAAAACGTCTCTATATGCTCCAGGCCAGTGGTACAGTTGAGTTAATTTTTTATAAGTTTTTTCAGTGCCTTGGTGTGCAGATGTTGCTTCATCGTGCATTTCTTGCAAAACTTTATCTCTGTCCTCGAGTGGAATGACTAGTTTCCACGGCTCTAAGTCTGTCGCCAGGTCTTCTTCGTTGTAGTTCGGTCTATATCTATATAGATGTCCATCTGTAACTTTCCAATCCTTGTACCTTCGAGGATGAGCTAACACTTGATAGATTCTTTTTTTGTACCAATGATCTTGTATTTGTCTTTTTACTTTTATTTCGCCTATCTCGATGTCTTCTTCGGTTTTTTCGTCTTCAAACATCCTTGATAGAGCATCAGGCACTACATTATTTTTGCCGGCTCTGTGAATGGTTTCAAAGTCATATTCTGACAGCTCTTGTGACCATCTTCCTAACCTTCCGGTTGGGGTTTTCTTCTCAAAAAGCCATTTCAATGCACTGTGGTCAGTGATAACAGTGAATCTTTCTGCTTCTAAGTATGGTCTGAACTTCTCGATAGCCCATTTCACAGCCAAACACTCCTTTTCTGTTGTACTGTAATTAACTTCCGGTTTTTTTTAATGATCGGCTCGCATATGCAATTACATGTTCTAGGTCGTCGGCCTTTTGTGTGAGGACGGCTCCTAGACCAGAATTGCTTGCGTCCGTATGCAGTACATATGGGGTATTTTGCAGCGGTCTTTTTAAGACTGGTGCATCTATTAATTTGTTTTTTATAATCTGGAAGGATTCTTCGTGAATCGGCTCCCATGTGAGCTTAGAATTGCTCTTGCTCTGTTTATCTTTAAGGAGTTCAGTGAGCGGCTTGGCGATTTTTGCGAAGTCTTTAATGAACTTTCTGTACCAAGATGACATGCCCAAAAATCTTTGCAATTGGCGCATGTTTCTTGGTGCTGGGAACTCTTTGACTGCAGTCGTCTTTTGTGGATCTATTGAGATTCCATTTTCATTCACAATAAATCAGAGATATTTTATCTCATTTACGCAAAATTTGCTTTTTTCTGGATTTATTGTGAGTCCAGCATTTTTAATCTTGAGAATTAATTTCTCTAATAACGCCATGTGTTCCTCGAACGTCTCAGTAACTAATACGATGTCGTCTAAGTATGCATATGCATACGGCTCTAGGTCGCCGATGACTTTATCGATTAGCCTCTGGAAGCACGCTCTTGCTCCTGATAATCCAAAGGGTAACCTTTTATAGTGCCAGAGTCCTTTGCCGGGCACTGTAAAGGCGGTTATTTCCCTGGATTTCTTGGATAACGCTATCTGATAATATGCATTCTTTAAATCAATTTTTGAGATAAATCGTGCTTTTTTCAATTTATTCAGTACCGTTTCCATATACGGACTTGGGTAGGCATCCTTTTTTGCTACTCCATTTACTTTTCTAAAGTCCGTGCACATTCTATATGTGCCTCCCTCTTTTTTTACCATGACTATTGGGCTGCTCCACTCGCTTAGACTTTCTTCTATGATGTCTGCGGCTTTCAGCCTATCAATTTCTGCATGTAAAATTTGTTCCATCTTTTCTGAAACTGGGAAATATTTATGTTTTATGGGCTTACAGCTTTCTTTGAGAATGATCTCGTGTTTTAACAGCTTAGTTGCTGGTAACACTGCTGCATTTACTTTTGGTAATAATCTTTTTACCAACTCATCCACTTTCGCGCGTTGTTCAGTCGTTGTGGCGGCGATTCCGCAACTCGCCACGTCGAGAGAACTCGCGTCGATTGCCCCTAATTGGAATGAGAATTTTCTTTCTTTACCATGGTCTGCGAGTGTGAATTTGTCGCAGCTAGCTAGGATATCCATCTGGAAAAACCTGATGCAATCCAATCCAATGATCAGCTCCGTCAGTATCGTTGGTATGACTAGGGCATTCATGCTTTTCGTAATACCTTCAATATTTATCTCGGCGTCGATTTCTCCTAACACTTGTTCCGGCTGTCCATTGGCCATATGGGCGGTCTTCACATTTGAGTGTAGGATGGGTGAATGGGACTTTATTTTATCCCAGATCTTGCCGATGACTGTGCACGCTGCACCTGGGTCGATAAGGGCTGTCGTGATGACTCCATTTATCTTACAGGTGACCCAATAGCGGCTGAATTTAGATGCTGGATCTTTAGATGGCTTGCTGCTCCTTAAGCTGCTGCGCTCGCTAATCGTTGAGACCTTGATTGGTAAAGTCGGCGGTGCGGTCGGTGACTCGCCGACTACGCTCCGTTTCCCGCCGAATTTGAATTTGAGGTTTGAGGTTGGTTATTCGCTTGGTTTGCACCTTGTGCATCGCCTTGCGCTGTTTGCTGCGGCTCATTTCGATTCCCAGAACTTTGTTGTTGCTGGTTATTTCTTTGGTCCGCATAATTATTATTATATCCTCTGCCTCGGCCGTATCCTCGGCCTCTACCTCTGTCATTCCCACGCTGACTGTTATTATTATTGTTGTTGTTATTTCTATTATTACTAGATCCATCTTGCTGCTGATTATTACTATTTCTGTTCTGATTGTAATTTTTACCTCTATAATTATTTTTTCCTCTATTGCCGTCATTATTCGGATTCCTTTTATTGTTTGAATTTTGCATCGTGTTGAGTAATTTATCTAGCTTCTCCGAGATGATTTTTTCGACGTCGGTGAAGGTCGGCACTGTTACAGCAGATATCTCTGCGGCTTTTTTGCCTGTATCTTCAGTCTTTTTTGTTGATTTGTCTTCTGCCTTAATTGGAACTTTTTGGCTTTTCCCGATGTCGAATGCTCTAGCTATGATCGTTGCTCGCTCAGTGAATTCATCTAAATCTAAATCGGCATAGTCTGGAATGAGTGGATGAAATTCAAGTCGCATGTTGAGGTATATCCTGTGTACTATACTTCTTTCTGTCCCTTGTTTATCCAGAGGTAGTTTCCTAAATTGAAAAATCATGTCAGCGATGTACTCTTGCATAGACTCATCGGGCTGTTGTTTTCTCTCCCGAATTTTGTCTAATAAAATGTCGGCGTGGAGTGTCTGCTGGTAGTGCTTCCGCAGATCTGTTTCAAATTTCTGCCAAGTCAGCCACTCTTGCTTTTTTATCCTGTAAAGGTTGAGGGCTGCTTTCTGCATAATTAGAGGTAATGCTCTAAGCATTTCTTGTCCTGTGATTCCTGTAACTGACATGCACTCTCTGACCCGGATTAAAAATTCTTCGACGTCGTCCTTTGCGCCGCTGAATCTAAGTTTCCAAGTCGTGACAATTTTCCCTATATCTCTTGTGTTTTCGTTGTGAATCCTGTTAAACCTATAAAATTCTTCTCGTGGCCTTCTTTGCGGCGGCTGTTCGCTTGTTGTCCTGGTGAACGCTTGCTCCGTTCCTTCCGAATGAGGTATGTCTGAATCGTCAATTGCACATTTCGCTAATATTTCTATTGGTATTGCGTACCTCTTGTTATCGATTATTGTCGTTATTGTCTTCTCCGGAGTTTCACAAAAATGTGCTCCTTCTGCTAGATCCAATTGCAGCTGCTGTGACAGTCTTTCTGTGCTTCTTGACGTTCGTACCCTCCTTTTCGAAACATTGACATTCGAATCATCTATCGTCTGTTCCGTTTCTGTCTCTGAGTCCATTTTGTTCAACATCTTCTTTACAAATTTGGCTACCTTCGCCTGTCTCCTGTTTGTGTCTGCCTCCGTATGGCTGGCTTTTTTATCAAAATCTTCTTTCGTCGATTCATCCAAAATGGCTCGTTGGAGTCGGTCAGCCTTTTCTGATAATGATCCTGTGTCTAGAAGTTCCAATGACTTCAATGCTGATGTAAAGAATTCTTCATTTTCCGGTGCAATTCTCTGTTCAAGCCAGTAAGCTACCTTCGCAGTCATTGCTGATATCTAATTTATCTTCCTGTCAAAGGGAAAAAATTTACGAGAAAAAATGGGGAAAAAGAAAAATAATCTTCCTGTTATAAGAAAAAAATTAATCTTCCTCTGTTGAACAATTCTTGATAAAAATGATTTTCTCGATGCGTTGATATCGTTGAATTGTTGAAATATTATCTGGTTTCTGTATCTATTTTTATCTTCTTATTATTTGCAATGCTGACTTATTTATATTTAATTTAAACAAAAATGCATACAAGAGAGATTCTTTAAAAATTTACTTGATAAATAAATTATTATTTTGTTTTAAATATTAAAAAATATTTTATATGATTAAATGTGAAATTATCGAGATTTTATATTTCGGGAATATTGTCGTCAGTTTACATATAGCTCGCACTGAGAGGCTTGTTATTAAATTTTTGCTGAAGGTCGTAAGCTCGCCTCTTACCCTTCGCTAATATTTTCGATTATAATTGCCTAACAATAATGTTACCAAACTTGCTAATACGGGAATGAGATTATCTCAAGATTTCCAATTTATCAATATTTACTCTTGATTTCAATTAAACTTATTCAAAATAAAATTATTTTTATTTTTATTTACGTCGGGCACGTGGTGGTATCGTCGCGGCTTCGTCTCGTTCCCTTAGTTCGTCTTATCGCTTCAAGGGTCGTCGGGCGGAGAGAGCGATTCTCTCCCGCGCGCTGGTTTTCTAACTGGCGGTTCTTCCCCCACTTATGCGTTCGCGGGGGGCTTCGGATTTCGGCTATGTTGCCGTCGCGTCGCGCCGAGTCTCTCTCGCCTAGCGTAATTAACGCGGCTGTTGGCCGTGCGCTGCGTCTCCGGCGCTCATGTATTAATTAATATGCAGAGATGTGTAACGTTGTGATTACCACGTTACAATTTAACGTTTTTTTCCCGATTTGACCTTGAAATGACCTTGACCCTGACGTGCTAGGGTCAAACTGATCCAAAATTTATATTCAGCGGGCCAAAATACTGTAGGATATGAGGGTTTCATATCCAGGCCCTAAATTTTATTTTTTTTTGTGTGGCTGTGTAATATACCAAATATACCAAGATGCACTTCGAAGACCACAAAGTAATACACTAGAGCTGAATAAACGATTACCGTTAGCTGAAATTTCTACTGCTTCTGGTCAAACTAGAAGCAGCAATTAGCTGCTTACAATAACAATAATAACAGTAATAGCTTGCAAGAAGCTAAGTTATCTTCATCTGTATCTACTAAAACTGATGATGATAGCGAAGAAATTTCTAATCCTATTGATGAATATTTTTTTTATATATGGCAGAAAATTATATCTGTGATGGTTGTTCAAAACAGAAAAAACAAAAAGTAGATAATTTAATGTTGTATGTAGATTTTCTAGTAGAAAATGACGGTAAACCGTTGAATTTAGTTGATGTCATCAATAAAAGTTATGCTTTGGAGCACAGAAGTATGATGTAACTATTTAAAAAACTTCCAAAAATTTTAACAGTCCAAATAAAACGATACGAAGTTACACCTGAAAGTTTAATAAGGAAGAATTGTACTGCAATAAATGTTTCTGCAATACGGAAACTTGATTCTCTTGTAATGTAAAGTTTTTCAATTTTAAAAGTAATGTCGATTAATAGAATTTTTAGAACTTTTTTTTTTCTTTCACTAATAACAAACAACAAAGATGGAAGCTTATAGAAGCTTACTCCCAATTGGCTAAGAGGTCCCAGAAAATAGTAGTACTGCGAGCCATCCGCGGGCTGTTGCCAGCATTTACTATGGACAATTCCTGAAGTTAAATTCATCCGCCGCAGCTGCTTGTTTCTTGATTACTGAGAGCTACTGAGAGTCCACGAGACTACCCGACACAACGTTCCTTAACCTAACCTCCCGGATACCGCCACTCTTCCATAGAGCTCAGCGGCCGGCATCAGCTGTCCAGGAGAATGACAGCTACGCGAGCGCGAGGGAAGCGCTTGCATCCAGCGCGCGAGTACAAGAAGCGAGAATATAGGTGTACTCTCGCGTTGTATACGGGCCGCGGCGACGTATGTTCGCCATCGGGTGCTCGCGCGCCCCCCGAGGTAAGACCACGCGGGGTACTCATGTGTGCCCCATTGCACAGTGTATCGCGGAGAAAATAGTATCTTCTGCAAAACAAATAGGAAGTACAGTCCCGTTACAAAATAAACTAAAAAATGATTGAAATAAATGTTACAACAAAAGCGGTATGCAAAAATATTGTGTTTTTATAGCATAAATGGTCATTTTTTAATAAATACATTGTTTAAATTCTTCACAAAAAAATGATTATTTGTTATACTTTTCTTATAATGAAAGCTACCAATCTAAAAGAGATAATCACAGAACAAAGGCAAACAATAGAGTAAAGACAAAAATAAGATTTTACATTCACCTCATTTTTGCTTATAAAATATAAAGCACTTTACAATGCGTAATTTTTTAAAATAAATAATTTTTTCATTATTATTGCCATTATTGTTAACCATTTTTTTTAACTATAAAAAGACTTGAAATTAAAATACTTAACATATTATAAATAAAATGCATAAAAAGTACATGACTGCATTTAATTTAATATAGAAGTGTTCATGTTAAAAAAAATATATGATTACCTCTGTATATTGCAGTAATTTCATCATTAAAATGACAAATTATATTAAAAATATTTTTAACTAACCGTTTCGAATCAGAAGGAAATCGATGAAAAGTCAGAAAAGGTTTTTTCTTCTTCGAATTTTTGCATCCTTTGTACACACAAAGCGCAGACGGACGTGGCATGGCTAAATTAATTGAATTTCGCGATTACGTGACTTACTAGCGAAAAGGACAATCAAAAAAGCTATTGACAACTGTTACTGCAGTCGTCCCGCGCAACAAATAAAAACAAATAACAGAGCTGTTAACCGAGAATAATATAGCATGATAATATACTCTCATGCATGTATTTCATTATTTGGCATTTATAAATACAAAAATAGGAAAATGAATTCAGTCAAAATTACTACTTTTGCGTAATGTGTTTATTTTATATATAATAATACATACATTGTATATATATCGGAGAACATCAGCGCCGCCCGGCGATTGGGTCACTCACCTACTCGTCAGTGCCCCACTGAGCTGGCCCCGAAATTTTCTACGGGAGTAAGCTTCTATAAGCTTCCATCTTCGTTGTAACAATGAAGACTTTAGCTATTTTCCAGAATACGAACCGATCGGTATAATATCGCATATAGGAGAAAACATAGATTCTGGACATTACCTTAGTTTTGTAAAACATTAGGACCAATGGTTTTATTACGACGATATGTTAAGTTATAATTTCTCTGCATTTCAGTGCTAAGCTTTTTCAATTATAAAAAATAAATTATTCAAACTTATTGGTTTATCCTTTCAATTATTAATATATCGACGCCTTCTACGAAGAAAATTTCTTTTCAGTTTTGCGGCGAAGAAAATCCCTTCCAAAATAATCCCCTGGCTGATTTTTCCGACGAAAAAGATCTCCTTCTACACTATTGCGACGAAAATAATCCCCTCGCTGATTTTTCCGACGAAAAAGATCTCCTACAATCTTATAAAACAATTTTCTACCAATACTATCCCATACTTTTTAATCGAGGGTGCATTTATTTATACAAATTATTTTATTTTATGTTTTGTGTTATCCTATTTTGTATACAATTTAATGTTAAACGTTGGTTTATTCATGGCTTATTTTTGGCTTATTCGTTAACTAAAACCATTAGCCAATTATTAGTATACCAGCGATTTTACTTCGTTTATTTTATTTCAATAAACCGCAAAAACGCCAGAGACAAGACAGGCTAGTTTTTGCCGCAAAAGTACTACAAAGGATAGTTTTCGCCACAAAAGTTCTAAAAAGGATAGTTTTCGTCGGAAAATCAGCTAAGGAGATTTTCTTCGTCGCAAAAATGCTAGAGGGCCTAGTCTTCGCCGCAAAATCGTTCAAGAAGATGTTCTTCGCCGCAAAAATGCAAAAAAAGATATTTTTCGCCGCAAAAGTTCTAAAAAGGATAGTTTTCGTCGGGAAATTAGCTGAGGAGATTTTCTTCGTCGCCAAAATGCAGACAGGGGATTTTCTTCGTACGGGGCGTCGATATAATACTTTCATTTTTATTTTGATGAATCACACTGATACTTCCACTTAGTTCATTGTCTTGAAAAAAAATCACGTAAGCATTGTTTTGAATACTTTTAAAAACTTCTTCAGCTGAGAGTAACTTAACATTCATATCATTATCGATCGTCTTATCGATGTTTTACAAAACTAATGTAATGTCCAGAATCTATGTTTTCTCCTATATGCGATATTATACCGATCGGTTTGTATTCTGGAAAATATCTGAAATCTTGATTGTTATTAGTGAAAGAAAAAAATAGTTCTAAAAAATCTATTATTTGACATTACTTTTAAAATTGAAAAACCTTATATTACAAGAGAATCAAGTTTCCGAATTGCAGAAACATTTATTGCAGTACAATTCTTCCTTATTGAACCTTCAGGTATAACTACGTATCGTTTTATTTGGACTGTTAAAATTTTTGGAAGTTTTTTAAATAATTACATCATATTTCTGTGCTCTAAAGCATAACTTTTATTGATGACATCAACTAAATTCAACGGCTTACCGTCATTTTCTACTAGAAAATCTACATACAACATTAAATTATCTACTTTTTGTTGTTTCTGTTTTAAACAATCATCACAGATATAATTTTCTGCCATATATAAAGAGAAATATTCATCAATAGGATTAGAAATTTCTTCGCTATCATCATCAGTTTTAGTAGATACAGATGAAGATAACTTAGCTTCTTGCAAGCTATTACTGTTGTTATTGTTATTGTAAGCAGCTAATTGCTGTTTCTAATTTGACCAGAAGCAGTAGAAATTTCAGCTAACGGTAATCGTTTATTCAGCTCTAGTGTATTACTTTGTGGTCTTCGAAGTGCATCTTGGTATATTTGGTATATTATTATATATTTGGTATATTTTCTATTTCATTACTTTGAGATTGTTTTGACGATTGGTTGTTAAATTCTGCTTTAATGAAATTCAACAAGCTCATTAAAATCTCGGCTACATCCTATTGAGCTCTGGATGAATAAAAAGTATCCAAGGTAGATAACTCTTGTTTAAAAGCACTGTATTAAAAAAGGGAAAGACAATTAGCTAAAGTAAGTATACAGGGTGTTCAAAAATGAACTGGCACGACCAGTATACCCGTGTTCAGAATAAAATTCTAAGCACTTTTTCCCTTTTGGCATTTTTCGTAATTGTGGCTAATTATCGAGTTATGGTCAATCAAACACTTCGATAATTAGCCAATCAGCGCTCTAGCTGACGCTGGTAGGCGGGGTTTACTCGAGCAGCATGGACCGCGCGGGGAGAGTCATGCGGGGATCATCGTCAAATCGAGCGCTGATTGGATAATTATTGTAGATTTTAACTAACAATAACTCCATAATTATCCCAAATTCTGAAAAATGCCAAAAGTGAAAAAGTGCTTAGAATGTTATTGTGAACACGGATATACTGGTCGTGCCAGTTCATTTTTGAACACCGTGTATATAAATGTATTTAAAATATCTTAAAAAATACGTACGTAAAAAGATTTTCAAAGATTCGGCATTTTGTATTGCCTCTTCGCCATGAACTTTGTACATTAATAAGTCGATGCATTAATTTTGAACAATTAGGTATTTCTAAAGAATCCAGGCTGTTTTAAATAGGTAATGTAAATAATGTTTGCAAAGTTGCATTGGTCCAACACCTATTTTCACAAGGTGGATTTGGAAATCCTGTAGCATAATGAGGTTTATCTCTATCAGATTCATAAAGTCGATCACAGGAAATTCCAACATTAAAATGTTCATTAGACACAGAAGTAAACGGTAGGCTTAATTCTGTTGTTTCATCAAATATAGATGTAACTGCATCAAAACAATCTATCGTTTCATAGTTATGTACCCCTTTGAGAAAATCTGCTTTACTATTCACAGGAACACATGCTAAATTAGTTTTAACATTTTCATTTAAACTAGAGCTGACAAATGAATTTACTGACTTTTGTTTTTGTTACAATAATTTTGTAGCTTTTTAATTTTTGATTTTACTTTTACAAGTACATCTTTTAGTACATCTTTTGTATTTTTACAAGTACATCTTTTAGTGCATCGTTAGTTTCGGCTTTTGGTTTTGCACATGGCTCAATTGTTACTTCACAAAATTCGACTATGGACTTTTTCTTTTTTTAAGCTTGGATGTTCACCTTTGAAAATGGATTTATCAATTTGGAGTCACTATTTGATTCCGAAATATTTGTATCAAAAGTTGGCACTTTTTAAGGTTTGCACGAATAGTTTTCCTCGCTACCGTGTAATGATTCGCACTCTTCGACTACTTTAAGGCTTTCCTTTGATCCAAGCTTTGTTTTCAAAAGCTCCTTATAGGAGGAATTACTGCTTTTAGGAATAACTTTTAATTTTATTTCTTGCTTATTAATATTATAATGCCTAGACAAAATTTCAAGCGAATCTGATTCTGTCTTTCTGTGCTTGAGCATATAAGGTCTTTCGGAAGACCAGGAACCTGAAATAGAAAAAATGACTCTAAAAACATTGATAAAAAGGAAAATGCAATAATTTGCAAATTAAAAGTTTAGCAAAGATGTTGAAAAAGCACGAGGCCACTGGAAAAGTAAATCGGCAGCTTATATTTATTAAAATTTAGTAAAAATACAAAGCTACAAAATATTTATTTATTTATTTTCTTATATACTTACATTATACCATTCTACTGCTTTGTTTTCTTCTTCTTTCGCTGGTTCATTCAGAAAAAGTAAAATGTGCAATATCTTACCGAAGTAGTATTGTTGGTTTGCGGTTCATTCTTCACCTTGACTTCTTGTTTCACAGAAATATACTGCTGCACATCATCACATTTAATCAATGCACTGCTCACTAAATCTAAACCTAATAATCTGTCAAAATCAAAATCAAAATAAGATGCGCAGTAGCGCTTTGAGGCCATATATATAGATATAGAGTAAATAAAAATATAAAATTACTAGCTAGGAGCGGGAAGAAAAACTAGATCTTAAATAATTTTTTGAAAAAGAAAATAAGACCAACAAAAACGATATATGAATAGTACATTAAATAATGTATCTTTATGTATAAAACTTTTTTGCATCCAAGATTATGGATAGATATTACAATAAAAAACGTCATATAACATATATGTTTTATGTAAACATATAAACGTAACAACAAAAATGATGTACAGGGAAAAAGGCCAACCCGTGTAGGAATTTTACAAGGGATCTTATGGGATTCTGAGAGGGAGTCCCCAGTTCTCATGCGAATCTCACATGGAGTTCCCATCAGATTCTGATAAGCAAATGACTCGTTTTGGACCTACGAATCGCATATGGAATCCTTACGGGAATCCATATGGATGTCGCATCATTTTCCTGTGATTTTCCATTTCTATATTTAATTAATTAATACGCTAATATTTATTATAATGTTGTTTATTCCATTACCTACATTAATTTTAACGCACATTGCATTAAATTTGCTGTATTTGTACTTGAAATTTTCATTAAAAATTAACATTAAAAGCAAATTTTAATGTTAAGTGTCATTTAAATTCAAAGGCATTAGGGTTGAATTTTGAAAAAAAATTATCCGATTTTAATTTGAACCTTCCGCGTACAAGTCTTAACTTCTAGACCATGTATATTCAATGAACAATTTTTATTTTACAAATTTAATTTTACGTAGATATTATATTATATTATAATTTATTTTAAATTGATAATACAAATACAAATAATGTATTAAAGATCGGCATCCCCGTTAAATGAAAAAAATTTTCTTTTTATGGGATTCGATCCTGCGACCTTCCGATTGAGAGTCCAACACCAAGTCCACTTGACCACGAGTCTTTGTTTTTACATTACATTTATTTCGCACTTAAGAGTATTATATGAGAAAAAAACTGTTATTATTAAACAATAATTAATTATTCTACAAAACTTATATTAAACAAAAAATATTGTGTACAGTCATCGTATACCAGTGCACATACAGATAACCTATGAGATCCGAGTCAGATATCCGCATGCGACTATAGCGCCAGTGTTTCCAAGTTTTCACACTAGGGAATCCTGGCGAGATCCGTATCCGCAATACGCGCTTGCGCCGACGTTCAAGCAATTCGCGGAGTCCTCATCGGATCCACATTAGATTCATATGCGATTTCCTCATTTAGGGATAACGTACGGAAATCTTACCGGAATCGTACCTAAAGATGGGAACGACGTGAGGATATTCCTACACGGGAAAATCAACGTATATAGAGGTAGCGGTGCGACCTCGAGCGCTCGTGTTCGAAAACTCAGACTTGCCTCGAGGCGCTACCGCGTCTTTTGATTTTAAACAAGCTTTTTAACTCTTTACGCCTCCGTGCCCTCCTCTCCCCTCCTCTCCCCTCCTCCCGTCTCCTCCCCCATCCTCCTCCCTCCTCGGTGATAATCCATAACCCTTCTTCAGCCACCTCCTCATTATTGAATCCCTCCTTAGCTCCAAAAAATGTGGATAAAAAATTTACATTGAATTTCTTAATCGTATACCGATATACCGATACAGTCTACTGTATATTGAATCATTGTCATAGCAGAAAACGATAATAATGAAAATAAAATCAATTATATCGTTAAACCAAATGGGTAAATAAGTTTCGTAACGTATAAAGGTAAAAAATAATGAAAAAAATTATTTTCTAGAATTCGAATAAAAAAATAAATAGATTCAATTATATCGGTAAAGCAAACAGGTAGATTAATGGGAAAAAAGTGAAAATTGAAAAATGATTAAAAATGTGAACAGATTAATTGTATCGCTAAAATAATAGTGTAATAGTATGCTCAGAAACATGGATAATAAAACAAGCTTAAATTTTTTAAATGCCAGGATATAGAATTTACTATAATGATAGTAAAATAAATAAAGCAGATCTATGGCTCTTATTCATATAATGCTATTTGAAAAAGCAATCACATACAATGCTAATTCAAAAGAATGTTTGATATCATTCTATTTCAAAAAGTTCTTATATACAATACCATTTGAAAAAATGGTTTCATACAATGCAATTTCGAAAAACAGTTTCATATGATCCAATTTCACAATAAATTTTATATAATGCTATTTGAAAAAGAATTTCATATGATTCTATTTCAGAAAGTGATTTCTTACAATTCTATTTCAAAATACAATTTCATATGATGCTATTTCAAAACGTTCAACGATGCTAATTCAAAAGTTATTGAATTAAGGTTAAGAGAGGTTAAGAGTTACGTGCCAATGTTTGTTTTTTGGTTGGTCTAGAAAATAGAAGCTGCTTCTTAACCTTAACTCAATAAATCTATTACAATAACTTTAACTCTTAGTCAATAACTTAATAACAATAAACAATACTACAACTAACTTTAGCAATATGAAAATTAATAGGTTTTTTCTAATTGAGATCGAATTATTTTGATACTGTAACGTTTCATAACATAAACACTTACATACGTAAAGGCTCATCAATACGTTAGGTCATGGCATCTTTCAAAATTCCCTTTGTTATTGTTCCCTGCTCCCCTGCCCGCGGATAAGCGCCCCGCTATGCAGCGATCGCCGTCGCGCCGCTCGGCGCCATTTCCCTCTCCTAAACAAGCGCGTATCCCTACTTTCTGAAATTACCTTTAAGAAACATGTACCCATTCTAAGCATGTGACGTCACGACATGCAGCGCCGAAATTGTAAAATCAAGAAAGGGAGAAGCATGGTTTTAACTATAAAAGGCGGTGCTCTACAGAGCTCCGCTCACTCTTTTTACATTCTTTTTTGATAACTCTTTTTTCGGTATTCTTTTCCAAAACACTCTTTATCAAAACACTATACTTGACCAGCATTCTCTAAAAAGGCTGGAAGCTAATTAGCTATAGACATACGTTTATCATGACGTATGCAAGCTAAAGCCAAGAGAAATAATTAAAATTTGCAATTCCTCTCTTGATTACAAAAACCACAAAATTCGATCATTTTGTAAAATATAATAAACTCAAATAAAATTAATAAGAAATCAAATCACAATTTATTTTTAATCAATAGCCAAACTCATACGTTTATCATGATGTATGTGAGCTAAATCCTTTCATAAATAAACAAAATTTGAATAATAAAAAACAACTGTTACCTTGACAAGAATCATATGTTTATCATGACGTATGTGAGTCATAAAAAACATTTTTCTCATCTATTAGTTATTAAAACTCACTAGCAACAGACACACGTTTGTCATGTGAGCTAAGAGAGAATTAATTAAAATAAGATCAACGAGATAAAAATTTAAATAGACACCTTTTTATTAGCGACACTCGTTCGTTTATCATGACGAACGTGAGCTACAAAAGGAACGATTTCATTCGCATATATGCTTTCAAATTCTCAAGAACTCTCGTAAAAATATTTTGTACGTTATAACACTTGCTTTATGACACATTATTCAATAAAATTCCGTTTTGAAATAGCATCATATGAAATTGTATTTTAAAAGAAGAATATAGAAATCTTCAAATAAAATACAAAAATTTAAAATGAATTGCTAGCAATGTAGACTGGAATATCTTAATGTCCATACAGGAACCAAACAGTGCAACGGGCACTCTATTGGAAAAGATAAAGTATTATGTAGAAAATGCAACTTTTGTAGGGAAACCAAGAAAAAACGACAGGGACAAAATACCAAGAAAAAAATGGATTTCGAATAAGAACAGAGAGAATGAAACCTTAAAAAGAGAATACTCAGTGTATACTAAGATTCTCAATAAAGTAATAAAAGCTACAAAATTTAAAGATGAAAGAAACAGAATAAAAAAAAACTTGAATAACCAAAAACAATTATGGAAAATAATAAACGAAAAAATTGGAAAAATGAATATTTCCAAAGACAAAATTAAAGTTATAAATGAAAATGGTAAAAAATTACAAATAAAGAGAAAATAGTTACAATTTTAAATAACTATTATAATGACGTTGGAAGAAAGCTAAACAAAAATATTAGAATCCCTACAACGCAACCAAAACAAATTGAAAGAAATGCCAAATCAGTAATTCTAAAACCAACAAAGGTTGACGAAATTTGTAAATTTATAAGAGAACTTAAAAATAAAGCAGGAGGAGAAGACAATATAAATGCCAATACTCTCAAAACAATTGAATCATACACTGCACTACCGCTAGTGTATATAATTAATCTCTCAATACAAAAATCTGTATGACCAAATGCACTGTAATAATAATACCAATATTTAAAGCAGGAGATTGTAGTGTACAGTTAGTTTTATCGCATATAAAATAAATAGGGATTAAATAATAAATAAATAAGTAAAAGGTGAATAAATAAATACACGGATGATTTAAGAATTTATAACTACTGACTAGATTTTATTTTCATCTCCGAAATTAAATTTAAACTAATTATACCGCGATGAGGCCTCTCGCACGCACACACACTCACCCACACGGCGCGCTCTTCACCCAGGAATCGGGCGATGTTCCTCGGATCCGGGTCGTCCAGAAAATTCTTCAGAGGTGATATCCCTTGTCGACGAATGGATATCTCGATGGGCCGTTCCTGGATGTTGGAGTGGCCGTGACTGGCGCGGCGGGGACGCTGGTAGTCGTGCCGTGGGCAGCGGTGGGCGAAGGGTTTTCCCTGGATACGTCTCAGGCGTACGTTGGCGAGTTCTTCCTGCTTGGAGGCCGCGACGTAGGGCGCTTGGAATCGGCTGCTATATCGGCTCGACTTAGTAGATTTCTCTGATTGATTTACGCGATATTTATGGTCGGCCGACTTCTCCCCTCTCTGTCGACGAACGGATCACTGAGTCCCGGTTCTCCTTAGCTTTAATCGGGACTCCTCACCCAACGACCATTACAAGATAGAACTAATATAAGTAATTATAGACCAATCTCATTAATTTCGAGCTTAGCAAAAATATTTGAAATAGTATATTACGTAACAAGGGAGGTAAAATAGAAATGGTCCCAGATCGCACGTAAATTGGCACCCGAACCGAAGGCGAGGGTTACAAACGTGTGATCTGAGTCATTCTTTTTTACTTCCCATGTTGCGTATACTATTTTTCGGTCTAGCGAGGACGAAATCGTAACCTTTTCGATCGGGCGCCGGGAGGAAAAGTTATGGTTTCGTCCCGCTAGGCTGAAATATAATATATGAAAGAATTTACAATTTTCTGCAAGAAAGCAATATTTTTTCAAAACCCAATTTGGTTTTGTAAAAACGAAAAGTACTGCTGACGCACGTAACAAACTATCTGAAGCAATATACAGGGTGTTCGAAATGTTCCGGACCCCCCACTTATAACATAAAGTAAGCATTTTGGAAAAAAATGTTAAATACAAAAGTTGTTAAGTTTTGACGGTTGAACTAAATGATGACCTTGGATTTGTTATTGGTTATCATTTTCAAGGTCATTTAAAGGTCGTCTTCAGTTTTTTAAATAGGGACCCCTATTTTTTATTTCAGATTCTGAAAGAGCACAAAATTTTACATCTGGATATGTACCCACGTTATGGCTCAAAATGACCTACAGAGGTCATTTAGTGGTTAAATGATTATTTAGTAGCAGAAAGCCAAGAAATCCCGATTATTAAGAACTTTGAGCGTATCTGACCAATACTAAAGTAATTTGATTTTGCAGGACAAACTTTATGGTGGCGTTAAATTGACATTGCCCTTGATTTTCAAGGTCATTTGAAGGTTAACTTTAGTTTTCCAAATTAAGCCTCCTAGTTGTAATTCTCCATTTTGCACCAGCGCTAAATTCTGCATTAGGATTGTAGAAGGTGTAATTGACACTGGCGTAAAATAAGCCTTAGGCCAGACAACTACATACCTCGGGGGAGAAAATGATAAATAAAAAAATGTCTAATCAAAATAAGCCTTAGGCCCAACAACTACATACCTCGGGGGAGAAAATGATAAATAAAAAAATGTCTAATCAAAATAAGCCTTAGGCCCAACAACTACATACCTCGGGGGGGAAAATGATAAATAAAAAAATGTCTAATCAAAATAAGCCTTAGGCCCAACAACTACATACCTCGGGGGAGAAAATGATAAATAAAAAAATGTCTAATCAAAATGAGCCTTATTGCTCAGGCACGGGAGGTACAACTAATTAAGGTAACATCATGGGTGATCCAGCCAACTAAGGCAAGACCATCGGCGGCCCAGCCTACTAAGACAAGAACACTAGCGGCCCAGTCAGCTAAGGCAGGACTATCGGCGGCCCAGCTAACTAAATCAAGACAGTGGACTATTCGCCCAAACTGAATTTTTTTAAAATGTCGTTGACAGG
This sequence comes from Sycophila sp. Sp_5, assembly GCA_018906775.1. Taxonomy (NCBI): domain Eukaryota; kingdom Metazoa; phylum Arthropoda; class Insecta; order Hymenoptera; family Eurytomidae; genus Sycophila; species Sycophila sp. Sp_5. Next base: position 87,144 of record JACCID010000346.1, read on the forward strand.
AACTTTTTACAACAACTGTTCAAATTGTTGCCCATTAATAGTTTGGCAATGTGCTAACCGATTGTAAAAGGCTGCAACAACATTTCGCAAGATTTGCTGAGGTATCAAGTCTATTTCATCAGTGATTCTTTGGCGTAATTCATCCAAGTCACGTGGTTTTATAACATAAACTTTATCCTTCAAGTATCCCCAAAGGAAGTAATCAAGAGGCGTTAGGTCTGGGGACCGAGGTGGCCATTCAATTGTACCTCTCCGCTCAATCCATCTATCATGAAATGTTGCATCTAAATATCGGCGAACATGAATACCGTAGTGTGCAGGAGCACCATCCTGTTGGAAGTAAATTTCGTCCAGATTTCCACCCGTTAAATTCCGTATAGCAGGTATAATTTGGTCTCGAAGCATGTTTTCATACATTGCAGCATTTAAATTACCTTCAATAAAGAAAGGGCCAAGTACTCTTCCATTAAATATGCCAGCCCAAACATTTACTTTTTCAGGATGTTGCGTGTGGTCCGCTCTCATCCAATGTGGATTGATGTTACTCCAGTATCGACAATTATGTCTGTTCACTGTTCCGCTTAACTCAAACGTGGTTCATCAGAGAAAACAATGTTATTGAGGAGCAAAGGATCATCAGATATCTTTTGCATCATTACATCACAAAACTCTACCCTTCTATCAAAATCATCTTCAGATAATTCCTGTACCAACTTTAATTTGAAAGGATGCCATTTGTTGAGTTTCAAAATTTTGTGCACAGATGCAGCTCCCATTTCATGCTGTTGTGCACAACGTCTGATGTTGCAATGGGGGTCCTCAATAAATGATTGTAATACGTCTAAGCTCTTTTCATCATTAGACGATGATTTGGATCTACCTGATTTAGGACGATCTTTAATACCACCTGTCTCTTCAAAACGTCTAATTGTACGAATTACGGTACTTTTTGAAATAGGGTTGTTTTCTTCAACTCTGAATGTTTCATTGAATAAACGCTGTACCTGTTTGTAACCTCTCTCTTGATCACCCCACCCTCGCATCATCAACAAAGATATTCTTTCTCGTTCAGTAAGATGTGCCATTTTTCACTACGATTAAAAGTACAATTATTGAAAATGAATACAATTATCTGAATTTCGAAGTAAGAGAACTTCACTTAACTCTTGAAAACAGAAAAGTAAATAGGAGTAAACAATTGTTAATTAACAATTATAAATGAACTGATTCCTAAAAAGAATAGTGAGCAAAATCTTCTAAGGTACAAGTAACGATCCTGAAAATGCTATGAATCATGCGTAGAAACTCGTAACCCTTGCAAAAAATTATTGCAATAAAAACTGTTCATGTAAAACGGTTAGATTATTTTGCTTTTGAAATTAATAACCCCCAAGTGTCCTATGTAGATCATTTCGAGCCATGACGTGGATATTGTACATATTTCCAGACCTAAAATTTAATGCTCCTCCAGAATCCGGAATACAAAATGAGTCCCTTTTTAATAAGCTGAAGATAACTTTCAAATGACCTTAAAAATGAAGGCCAATTTTAAAGTGACCATAAAGTTCGTCCTAGAAAATCAAATTATGTACTTTAGTATTAAAGTACAAAATTTTTTTTTTCTTTTCGTCAAATACACCCAAAGTTCTTAATAATCGGGATTTCTTGGCTTTCTGCTACTAAATAATCATTTAACCACTAAATGACCTCTGTAGGTCATTTTGAGCCATAACGTGGATACATATCCAGATGTAAAATTTTGTGCTCTTTCAGAATCTGAAATAAAAAATAGGGGTCCCTATTTAAAAAACTGAAGATGACCTTTAAATGACCTTGAAAATGATAACCAATAACAAATCCAAGGTCATCATTTAGTTCAACCTTCAAAACTTAACAACTTTTGTATTTAACATTTTTTTCCAAAATGCTTACTTTATGTTATAAGTGGGGGGTCCGGAACATTTCGAACACCCTGTATATTAACATGGAGATATCAAGAGGTAAATAGTACAATAATTTTGACAGAGAGCGAATAAGCTTCTGGCGTTGGCAGCAATACAATTTGCATTGCCAAAGCACATGGTTAACGGTTTCTTCATGTTCATGATTACATTTACATTTAGGGCTATTGGTCATGTTTAACCGAAAGAGGTTAGCGGCTAAATTATAGTGATCAGATCTAAGTCTGTTGATGAGAACTATAAGAGGCCTCGATAATTTTTTTCCTTTTAACCAGGGTTTTCTATTCTCATTAAAATATGACAGAAAAATTTTTTTCCCTTTTCTGCTCCGTTTTCTTTAATTATTTTGACCGTTTCAGCATGACAATTTGTTTTAAAAATTGTGTAGTAATCAGAAAATGGTATACATTGTATGTTTATATTCGAAGATGATGTGGCTGATTTTTCTTGCTTGTCTGCTTCCTCATTTCCTCTGATTCCAGAGTGTGAGGGTAGCCAAAAAAGTTTTACATATGTACTATTAGGGTTTTGGTTGTGAAATTGAATGTATTTTTGTTTGATATTATAAATGAATGGGTTAGTTTTGACGTTATGTTTACTAGTTTGGAGAGATTGTAATACACTTAAGGAATCAGTGAAAATGAGATAGTTTCGTTCCCTATTTTTTAACGCAAGGTCCAACGCATCGATTAGTGCTACACACTCTGCTGTGTATATAGTCGCATTGTGATTGATTGTTGTTTTTTTGACTGTATTAAGTTTTATGCTAATACAGGCAGAACCTACAGAATTTGCACCAGGAATTTTACTGCCATCTGTGAAGAGATCGTATGCACCATTTTGTTCTATTAAGCTATTAATTTGATTGTTTAGGTTATTGTCTGAATCACAGGTATTTGCAGTTTGAAAATGAATTGGTGTAATTAATATGCTGTAATCATGGCAGTACAAATTGTAGTTTGAGTTTGTGATTATATTGGTGTCAAGTTTTGAGCTAAAGAAGTCGTAAAGGCACGAGTGGAGCACTCTTTTTTAATTTGCCGACAGTTTTTTACTTATCTTGTAGTATCTTAAAATGGCCTTAGAGGTAAGTGAGTTTCTGTTAGAAAATGTTTTCAGTAAGAAAGAGTAACAAAGATGTTCTGCTCGTCCATGCAAAAGGGTTAACTTAGACTCTCCGAGTAGGATGTTAGTGGGAGTGCTCCTTCTGTAACCCATAGCGGCTCTTATTGCTGCGTATTGTATTTTTTCTATTTTATTAATAATGCTTTTTGTGTTAGACAAGTATATAAAAGAGGCGTAATCTACAATAGATCGAACGTAACTTTTGTAAAGTTGTAATAAAGTTTCAGGGTGAGCCCCCCACGAGCATCCGCAGAGAAATTTAATAATATTTAAAGCTTTAAAGCTTCTATTTTGCACAGACTTGATCTGCTCCGAAAATGCCATATTATATTCAAATATAACCCCCAAAATTCGTAAGGATTTACTAGCTTTAATGATATGGTTGTCGACTTTAATTTCTGTGTGACCTGGGAGTATCTTTTTTTTATTAAAATGTATAAAGTTTGTTTTATCCGGTGCAAGCTCTAGACCTAAGTCAAGCAAGTTTTTTTTAATGGTTGATATGGCGTTTTCGATCATTCTTTTGCCTCTTTTTAAAGAAGCACATTTCAAATAAATTACAATGTCATCGGCAAATTGTAACATAATAACACTTTTCTTCAAATCTTTTGTAATATCCTTAACATACAATAAGTACAGTAGAAGGCTGAGTACTCCACCCTGTGTTACGCCTTTGAAAACTAGACTAGGTGTTTCACCCATTAAATTTGTATAGACGAGCCTACCGGACGTAATAAACTTTACAAACTGGATAAGTCTTTTAGAGCAGCCGACCTCAGCGAGCTTACAAAGCAGAATATCGATGTTGACGTTATCAAATGCGCCTTGAGCGTCTAACGAAGCTGCTAGTACGCTTTTCTTTTCCAGAAACGCTTCATCAATCTTTAGCGAGAGTATAGTTAAGTTGTCATGGCATGATTTTCCTTTGCGGAATCCATTTTGAGATGGAGGGATAAAATTTTCGTGTTCTGCCCACCACTGTAGACGATTTTTTATTAAAGTTTGAAACAATTTGCACAGGCATGGAGTGAGAGAAATGGGCCGGAGCTTCGAGCTGTTGGCTTTATTAACAAAATATACAAATGAATGTTTCCAGCTTTCGGGAAAGCTGGTGTTTTGAAACATATCATTAAAAATGTCTATGAGTAACAGTTTGTATTTTATAGGCAAGTTTTTTATAATTTCCCAATCAATGCCGTCCATTCCTGGGGCAGATTTTATTTTTCTGGAATCTATAGCAATATTTAGTTCTGAGAAAGTGAATAGAGTGTCAATGAATGCATTATCGCAGCACGTTGGGAAAGAAGAAGGGTCAGTAGCAGCCCAAGGTGGGCTAATTTTATTGAGCGCAATTCCAACTTTATCGTTGTTTTGTAAGTTCTCAGTGACGTGCTGTTTGGTGACGTTGACCCACCTATTTTTAAATATTTTGCATTGATTCCAAACGTACTTAGCATCTGTTTGAAAGTTTATACCTTGAGCAAATTTTTTGAAACTTTCCTTTTTTTTTGATTTGAACATTTTTTTGACCAGTGCTACTTGTTTGTTGTAATTTATTAAATCCTCCATATTTTTTGAGAATTCCCATTTTTTATATGCCGCACGTCGGAGGCGTTTGGCTCTATCACAATCGGCGTCTTACCATGGGGCCGGGTTACTACGTTTGCGGTGGTTGACAGTTTTCTTTTTAGGTGTACTAGATTTTACAGCATCGGTTATAATATTTATAAAAGTTTCATATTTTTGGCACGGTATTAATTGTTCATATTCCTGAGTAAGGAATTTTACGTATTTATCTTCTAAAACTTTGTCTACATTATGCCAATCAGTGCGCAGAGATTTTATTTTGAATGATTTTTTTTCATAGTTAAACTTTTCCTATACCTCCTCCTCTTGAGTGAATCCTGTCTTTTCTGTAGGTAGAAAATCCTGGGAAGCGCACAGATGAGGATGTCAATTTCTTTTAGTATGGTTTCAATTTCGAAGCGTCGGCTCTGAAAGCTTCTAACGTTCCAAAATATTATTTTTAACGTTGTTTTCTTTTTGTGTTTATTTGTCATAAAAAAAAAGAGTGATTAAGAATCGTCTTTATCTTCGCTGGAACTGTACTCTAAGTTTTTGCTTGAAAGTCGTCTAGAAATTCGCTTGATTCTGTTCTTGAGGTTGTTGTCATTTATTTTATCTTGAATGTCTACAAGCATAGTGTCGAGTTTTGTAAAGTCGGTGGTGAAATTTTCGGCGATCTCTGAGATTGTTGGCGAACTAATTCTAGTTTTCTGGCAAGTGATGACGAAAAGGTCATCACTTGATATGCCGTGACGCGAAATAGGTTCGATTTATTTAAATAATTATAATTAAAGAAAAAGAAAGATATGAAAGGAAATCGAGCTTATTTCGTGGTCACATCTTATCCCTTTACGAAGAAATTTATAAGAAGGGACCACGCTTCACGCTCGCGAAGAGGAGGGACGTGAGAGCGTTCGGCAACGGCAGAAAACAAAATTTGAAAGAAATGAAGATAGTAATAAATGGAAAAAAAAAAGGAAGAACCGTAAAAAGCTCTTGTTTTTTAACAAAAACGAACTGAATTGTCTTTTTATTTTCGAGCAGATTCTATTCTGATCTTGCGAACGAAACACATCGTTGTACATTACAATAAAAGTTATTTGAATTTAAACCAATTATAAGCATTTTTGTTTTATTTGAACCTTACCGAAACAGAGATGTTTGCTTTTCCATACGTTAAGTGCAGGAAGTCTACCAAGGCTTCAAAAGTTATTGGGTATACTGTATTATCAGTACATTGTTCTTTTATCGGTTGTTGTATTGTGCATATTTCTTCTTTAGTGCAGGTATGTGTTTTTGGTATTTTTTTGGGCTTTTTTGGAGTCTTTTTTTCTAAACTTTTATGAGTAGCAGTCAAGCCTTCATTATCAGCGTTTAGTGAGCTAGTAGTAGAAAGCGTGCCCGACAGCGGTCTTTTTATTCCCGCAGGGGGAGGCATGATTGGCGAAGTATTCATGGGAAGATCAGTAATTTGAGACGGAAAACTATTTTGTATGTCGTAGTTTTTATCAGTGTCAGCTGAGAGAATTTTGTCTTGAGTAGTTTCTATATTTATGTTCGGATTTTCAATAATAAGAGGCTTGTGTGTTTCAGTAGACGGACTGCTATCTATTGTAAGCGCTTCACTTGTAGTACTATTTATATTGTTATTTACAGTTTGTGGCATCGGAAAATTTTCGCCAGCCAATGCTTCATCAATAAATGTCGTATCATTGTTTACATCTTGAGTCAAATGTGCCGAGCAATGCTTTGCAATGTGTCCTTCTACTTTGCAAAGGAAACATTTGAGAACACTTGTACTTGGATATACATAGTAATTAATTTCCTCATAAGAGATTTTAATAAATTCTGGTAGTTTTTTAACGTCATTAGGCTCAATGAAAGTTTGTCTTCTATTGCTTAAGACATGTTCGTAGCCTTCTTTGATTATAGTGGCCCTCAGAGTAGTTATCGGTGCACAACGTTTAATGCCTAGTCGTTCAAAATAATCTTCGAGTACAAAATGTGGAATTGTAGGAGAGACATTGGAGATAATAACTCTTTGGAGCTTAGAAATTAGTGGTCTTACCATAACTTTGGTTGAGTTAATAATTAGATGGTCGTGTTTATCAGTGAATTCTTTTGCTATCTCCTTGCTTGAGAGGTAGACACATACTCGATGTTTCGAAATTCTTGATGAGGATATTACATTTTTTGGTTGCACAATGTCACCTATAGCTACTGTGTAGTCGGTCAAATTTAATTCTTCGACACAGTGAATAATTATACCTTGTTCTCGGCCAGGAAATCTGTCCATTTGAGCAGCGGCACTATAACTCATAGGTTTACTTGTTTTTGTCGTAGTTGAGATCGTACTTTTACTGGAGGATTGAGATGCACTATTATTTAAACTGTGTAACTGTTGACTGTTAGTTAAGGATGCCATTTTGAGCGCTTATGCGCTCAAAACGGTCTTTTAACTCGCGACTTGGCGTAAATTTAATGGGCAATAGCCCTGTAATATATTTGCGAAATCTTATTATAGCTAGTCAGGAGTAAACGCGCGAAAGTAAACACGTCTGTACTCTCTGAAGGCTCGAATGAGACTGTAATCAATTACATATCTTACATATATTTTACACTATATTAATATAATTTACGACGTATTCTATGTTATTCTATACAATCTAATCAATTACATATCTTACATATATTTGTCATTATATTCATATAATTTACTACGTATTCAATGTTATTCTATGCAATCTAATCAATTACATATCTCACATATATTTTAAACGATATCCATATAATTTATTACGTATTCAATGTTATTCTATGCAATCTAATCAATTACATATCTTACATATACTTTACACTATATTAATATAATTTACTACGTATTCAATGTTATTCTATGCAATGTAATCAATTACATATCTTACATATATTTTACACTATATTAATATAATTTACGACGTATTCTATGTTATTCTATACAATCTAATCGATTACATATCTCACTTATATTTTGTACTATATTCATATAATTTACTACGTATTCAATGTTATTCTATGCAATTTAATCAATTACATATCTTACAAATACTTTACTTTATATTAATATAATTTACTACGTATTCAATGTTATTCCATGCAATCTAATCGATTACATATCTCACATATAATTTACAGGATATTCATATAATTTATTACGTATTCAATGTTATTTTATGCAATCTAATCAATCACATATCTTAGATATATTTTACACGATATTCATATAATTTACTACGTATTTAGTGTTATTCCATGCAATCTTATCGACAACATACCTCACATATATTTAAAAGGATATTCATATAATTTATTACGCATTCAATGTTATTCTATGCAATCTAATCAATTACATACCTTACAAATACTTTACTTTATATTAATATAATTTACTACGTATTCAATGTTATTCCGTGCAATCTAATCAATTGCATATCTTACAAATACTTTACTTTATATTAATATAATTTATTACGTATTCAGTTGTTATTCCATGCAATCTAATCGACAACATATCTTACATATATTTAAAAGGATATTCATATAATTTATTACGCATTCAATGTTATTCTAAGCAATCTAATCAATTACATACCTCTCATATATATTTTACACGATATTCATATAATTTATTACGTATACAATGTTATTCCATGCAATCTATTCAATTATATAACTCGCATATATTTTGTACTATATTCATATAATTTACTCCGTATTCAATGTTATTCTATGCAATCTAACCAATTACATTTTCACATATATCTTACACGATATTCATATAATTTATTACGTATTCAATGTTATTCTATGTAATCTAATCAATTACATATCTTAGATATATTTTACACGATATTCATATAATTTACTACGTATTCAGCGTTGTTCCATGCAATCTTATCGACAACACACCGCACATATATTTAAAAGGATATTCATATAATTTATTAAGCATTCAATGTTATTCTATGCAATCTTATCAATTACATATCTACGTATATTTTACGCTATATTCATATAATTTACTACGAGCGAAAGTAAACACGTCTGTACTCTCTGAAGGCTCGAATGAGACTGTAATCCATTACATATCTTACATATATTTTACACTATATTAATATAATTTACGACGTATTCTATGTTATTCTATACAATCTAATCGATTACATATCTTACATATATTTTACACGATATTCATATAATTTATTATGCATTCAATGTTATTCTAAGTAATCTAAACAATTACATATCTTACATATATTTGACACTATATTAATATAATTTACTACGTATTCAATTTTATTCTATGCAGTCTAATCAATTACATATCTCAAATATATTTTGTACTATATTCATATAATTTACTAGGTATTCAATGTTATTTTATGCAATCTAATCAATTACATATCTTACATATACTTTACACTATATTAATATAATTTATTACGTATTCATTGTTTATTCTATGCAGTCTAACAATTACATATCTCGCATATATTTTATACTATATTTATATAATTTACTACGTATTCAATCCATGCAATCTAATCATCTCACATATTGTACTATATTCATATCTTAATGTTATTCAAATACAATTACATTACATATATTTGTCACTATATTCATATATTAATATAATGTTATTCCATAATTACGTATATTCGCTATATTCATATAATTTACTACGTGTTATTCCAATCTAATCAATTACATATCTCACATATATTTTAAACGATATCCATATAATTTATTACGTATTCAATGTTATTCTATGCATCTAATCGTATTCAATGTTATTCAATGCAGTCTAAACATATCTTTCACATATATTTAAAAGGATATTCATATAATTTATTACGCATTCAATGTTATTCTAAGCAATCTAATCAATTACATACCTCTCATATATATTTTACACGATATTCATATAATTTATTACGTATACAATGTTATTCCATGCAATCTATTCAATTATATAACTCGCATATATTTTACACGATATTCATATAATTTACTCCGTATTCAATGTTATTCTATGCAATCTAACCAATTACATTTCTCACATATATCTTACACGATATTCATATAATTTACTCCGTATTCAATGTTATTCTATGCAATCTAACCAATTACATTTCTCACATATATCTTACACGATATTCATATAATTTATTACGTATTCAATGCAATCTTATCGACAACACACCGCACATATATTTAAAAGGATATTGCAGTGGAGAAGGGATGGAAGCGGGCAGGGGGTAGGTCGATGCAAGCTTGAGCACAGGAGGGGACAGAGCGGACGGAGAGGTGAGTCGAGCGGCAGATGAAGGTAGCTACGAGAGTGAAAGAATAACACGGGGAGGTGGACTGCGCGGACGGCGCGAACGGAGAGCGGGAAGCCGAGTAATCATAGGCGGACAGCTTATTGTGGACACTAGAGGAGATAGGGATCGGACGGTTTGTTTTGAGTGTGGCCGATGGTGGAGGATGCGACAAGCTAAGCGGTGACAGAAGTCGTACAGAGAGGGGACTACGATGAGGCAGGAGAAGTGGGAGGAGGCAGGCAAGGGGAGGCGAAGTCAGGCGATCACAAGGACAGAGTCGTGACAGTATTAGGGACATCGAGAGGGAAGAGAATGGACGACGGAGCATGTGGTTAGGCGAGGGGCAGGCGAAGTCAAGGATCCGGAGCGCAAATGATAGGGGGGGGAGAGGCAGAGAAGGGAGCGCGTAGGAGCGCAAGGGGGAGGGGAGGCATAGGCGAAGCATAAGGAACTATTCGCGGACAGTAGACGGTACTACGGAGGGTCGGGAAGGGATGAAGGAGGACGGAGGGCAGGGGTAGTGAGGCCGGGCGACACAAGGGACAGAGCGCGCAGAGAGGGGTAGAACGGAGAGTTGATTATGGAAGGGAGCCGGAGCAGGGTGAGGCCGGCTAAGTCGAAGCAGTCAATAGCGCTAGTCTTCGAGAGGTGGTGACGAGGAGGCATAGAAGTGAGTGACGGAGGGTCAGGGGAGGCGTAGGCAAAGAAGCAAGGATCAGAGTCGGTACAGAGAGGGTACACAGAGGTCATGGATAAGGGAGGACGCAGGCACGTGAGGCGAGGCAAGCTGAGGAAGGCAAGTGACTATGAGCGGCAGCAAAAATGGACGGGTTACTTTGGATGGTGAAAGAAGGGAAGAGTGAGGCAGACTGTGTAGGCTTAGTTGGCAATGGCGAAGCAATGGGCATAGCGGACAATGTACGTACTGGAGATCGAAGTAGGAATGGAGGACTGGAGGCGGGGTTAGTGCAGGCGACGGCTAAAGGCACTGAGAACAGCGCGGATCAGAGAGGGAATAAGAGAGCAGATCATGTGAGACGAGGCAGTGTGGGGAGGCGATTAGGCAAGCTGAAGCACAGAGGACAGACTAGCGCATAGATAGGGTACACGATGGAGGGAAGAGTAAGGATGACTGGAGACAAATGGGAGTCCATGAGCGATTCAAGGGAGCTAACGCGCAGAGAGGGGGGACGAGAGGCAGTAGGAAGGGACGGCCTGGGAGGCAAGGGGCGCGAGGCCAGGATACCGAATGATCAGGCGCAGCAGGAGCTGACACGATGTTATTGCCAGATATAATTTATTACTTATTCAATGTTATTCTATGGTAATCTAATCAATTACATATCTTAGATATATTTTACACGATATTCATATAATTTACTACGTATTTCAGTGTTGTTCCATGCATCTTATCGACAACACAGCCGCACATATATTTAAAAGGATATTCATATAATTATTAAGCATTCAATGTTATTCTAAGCAATCTAATCAATTACATACCTCTCATATATATTTTACACGATATTCATATAATGTTATTACGTATACAATGTTAATTCCATGCAATCTATTCAATTATATAACTACGCATATATTTTGTACTATATTCATATAATTTACTCCGTATTCAATGTTATTTCTATGCAATCTAACCAATTACATTTCTCACATATATTTTACACTATATTAATATAATTTACGACGTATTCTATGTTATTCTATACAATCTAATCGATTACATATCTTACATATATTTTACACGATATTCATATAATTTATTATGCATTCAATGTTATTCTAAGTAATCTAAACAATTACATATCTTACATATATTTGACACTATATTAATATAATTTACTACGTATTCAATGTTATTCCATGCAATCTAATCAATTAAATATCTCACATATATTTTGTACTATATTCATATAATTTATTACGTATTCAATGTCATTCTATGCAATGTAATCAATTACATATCTTACATATATTTGTCACTATATTCATATAATTTACTACGTATTCAATGTTATTCCATGCTCCGCGGCGTCAATGAAGAGCGTACGGAGAGTGGACGCGTAGAGGCAGATGAATAGGGACGACGGAGGCAAGTGATGCTAGGCTAAGCGAAGCAAGGGACCGAGCGCACATAGATGTGTAAAGATGTGATCCAGATAAGGTTATGACGGGAGGTCAATGGGAGGCTATGTCAAGCTAAGCAAGGAGCAGATCGGACAGAGAGGGGACACTTAGATGAATCGTAAGGGAGCTCTGGAGTCAAGGTAGGCATAGGTCAGGCTATAATACAAGGACATATTTACCTATAGTGTGACACGAGAGAGTCTAAGTATTACGGAGCAAGGGGTAGTGCAAATTGGTGCGAGGTCGAAATCCGAGGGCAGAGGCACAGAGTAGTGGACACGAGGAGGAAGAGAAGGTCGACGGGAGACAAGGGGTAGCCTAGTGCAAGGCGATTGGGAAGAGAGAACGTCGGCAGAGAGGGACACGAGAGGCCGAGAGGGGACGCCGGAGCAAGGGGAGTTGGCGTGGCAAGCGGAATCCAAGAGCAGTGGTGCGCCACAGAGAGTGCGGACCAGCGAGGAGGCATGAGAAGGAGGACGGGAGGGCAAGGGGATGCTGAAACGCTAAGCACTAGCGACAGAGCGCACAGAGAGGGGACACGGAGAGGCAGAGAATGGCTGGATGGGGTAGGGTCAAGGGTGAGGCGATATGCATAGCTGGAAGCACTTACTAGTAGCGCGCAGAGAGAGTGTGGGACACTGATGAAGATATGGAATGGACGACGAGTGAAGGTGAGGGCCGGGTGCAATGCGACGCATAGGCAGATGCTGGCTCTAAGGAGGGGACACGAGGTAGCAGTGAGAAGGGAGTGACGTCAGGCCCTTGTGGTCGGAGGCAATGCGAATGCAAGGCACAGCGGACAAATGACTGGATCGGTTAGTGATGAAGAGAATGTGGACGACGGAGGCAATGGGTGGAGGCCGGGCAAGCTATAGCGAAGGGCGAACGGGAAGAGTGGAGACTTGACGGGAGAGAAGTAGCGACGTGGAGTGCAATGTTTAGCCAGGCAATGTCGAAGCAAGGGAGTATAAGATCGTCACATGGAGAGGGGGGTACTATATTCATATAATTTATTACGTATTCAATGTTATTCTATGCAATGTAATCAATTAAATATCTCACATATATTTGTCATTATATTCATATAATTTACTGCGTATTCAATGTTATTCTATGCAATCTAATCAATTAAATATCTCACATATATTTTGTACTATATTCATATAATTTATTACGTATTCAATGTTATTCTATTCAATGTAATCAATTACATATCTTACAAATACTTTACTTTATATTAATATAATTTACTACGTATTCAATGTTATTCTATGCAATCTAATCAATTACATATCTTACATATACTTAACACTATATTAATATAATTTATTACGTATTCAATGTTATTCAATGCAGTCTAAACAATTACATATCTCACATATATTTTACACGATATTCATATAATTTATTACGTATACAATGTTATTCCATGCAATCTATTCAATTATATAACTCGCATATATTTTACACGATATTCATATAATTTACTCCGTATTCAATGTTATTCTATGCAATCTAACCAATTACATTTCTCACATATATCTTACACGATATTCATATAATTTATTATGTATTCAATGTTATTCTAAGCAATCTAATCAATTACATACCTCTCATATATATTTTACACGATATTCATATAATTTACTACGTATTGAATGTTATTCCGTGCAATCTAATCAAGTGCATATCTTACATATATTTTACACTATATTCATATAATTTATTACGCATTCAATGTTATTCTATGCAATCTAATCAATTACATATCTTACAAATACTTTACTTTATATTAATATAATTTACTACGTATTCAATGTTATTCCGTGCAATCTAATCAATTGCATAACTTGCATATATTTTATACTTTATTTATATAATTATCTACGTATTCAATGTTATTCCATGCAATCTAATCAATTAAATATCTCACATATATTTTGTACTATATTCATATAATTTATTACGTATTCAATGTTATTCTATTCAATGTAATCAATTACATATCTTACAAATACTTTACTTTATATTAATATAATTTACTACGTATTCAATGTTATTCTATGCAATCTAATCAATTACATATCTTACATATACTTAACACTATATTAATATAATTTATTACGTATTCAATGTTATTCAATGCAGTCTAAACAATTACATATCTCACATATATTTTACACGATATTCATATAATTTATTACGTATACAATGTTATTCCATGCAATCTATTCAATTATATAACTCGCATATATTTTACACGATATTCATATAATTTATTATGTATTCAATGTTATTCTATGTAATCTAATCAATTACATACCTCTCATATATATTTTACCCGATATTCATATAATTTATTATGTATTCAATGTTATTCTAAGCAATCTAATCAATTACATATCTTACAAATACTTTACATTATATTAATATAATTTACTACGTATTCAATGTTATTCCGTGCAATCTAATCAATTGCATAACTTGCATATATTTTATACTTTATTTATATAATTATCTACGTATTCAATGTTATTCCATGCAATCTAATCAATTAAATATCTCACATATATTTTGTACTATATTCATATAATTTATTACGTATTCAATGTTATTCTATGCAATGTAATCAATTACATATCTTACATATATTTGTCATTATATTCATATAATTTACTACGTATTCAATGTTATTCTATGCAATCTAATCAATTACATATCTCACATATATTTTAAACGATATCCATATAATTTATTACGTATTCAATGTTATTCTATGTAATCTAATCAATTACATATCTTCGATATATTTTACACGATATTCATATAATTTACTACGTATTCAGTGTTATTCCATGCAATCTTATCGACAACGTACCTCACATATATTTAAAAGGATATTCATATAATTTATTACGCATTCAATGTTATTCTATGCAATATAATCAATTACATATCTTACAAATACTTTACTTATATTAATATAATTTACTACGTATTCAATGTTATTCCGTGCAATCTAATCAATGGCATAACTTGCATATATTTTATAATTTATTTATATAATTAACTACGTATTCAATGTTATTCCATGCAATCTAATCAATTAAATATCTCACATATATTTTGTACTATATTCATATAATTTATTACGTATTCAATGTTATTCTATGCAATGTAATCAATTACATATCTTACATATATTTGTCATTATATTCATATAATTTACTACGTATTGAATGTTATTCCGTGCAATCTAATCAAGTGCATATCTTACATATATTTGTCATTATATTCATATAATTTACTACGTATTCAATGTTATTCTATGCAATCTAATCAATTACATATCTCACATATATTTTAAACGATATCCATATAATTTATTACGTATTCAATGTTATTCTATGCAATCTAATCAATTACATATCTTACATATACTTTACACTATATTAATATAATTTACTACGTATTCAATGTTATTCTATGCAATGTAATCAATTACATATCTTACATATATTTTACACTATATTAGTATAATTTACGACGTATTCTATGTTATTCTATACAATCTAATCAATTACATATCTCACATATATTTTAAACGATATCCATATAAATTTATTACGTATTCAATGTTATTCTATATTCATATAATTTACTACGTATTCAATGTTATTCTATGCAATCTAATCAATTACATAATCTTACAAACTACTTACTTTATATTAATATAATTTACTACGTATTCAATGTTATTCCGTGCAATCTAATCAATTGCATAACTTGCATATATTTTATACTTTATTTATATAATTAACTACGTATTCAATGTTATTCCATGCAATCTAATCAATTAATATTTCACATATTTTTGTCACTATATTCATTATATTTATTACGTATTCAATGTTATTCTATGTAATCTAATCAATTACATATCTTAGATATATTTTACACGATATTCATATAATTTACTTACGTATTCAGTGTTATTCCATGCAATCTTATCGACAACGTACCTCACATATA